>CM023453.1:58404336-58469336 GCA_013339765.2 Haemaphysalis longicornis
GGCCTTGGCTGTCAGTCCAGGCCCCTCTTCACCAGCATGCGCTGGGTCGCAGGGACCGGACTTTCTCAGGCAGGCCACTCAACTTGCTCGTGAAGAGGGGGAAGGTTGGGGGTAAGGCCTGGGGTTTGTCCCGCACTCCCATACTTGGCGGTTTAGCGTGCCAGGCAAGGGACAGAAAATTAACAGATGGCCGGGTATATGGCGGGGTAGATCGCGTGAAGAAGGATGCGATGGGGATAGGAGTTTGTAGTCTTCTCAGGCTGGTGGCTTCTTGTCTGGATAGCTGGAGATGTGGAGTCGGGAATATTCTTCTGGCTTTGGCGATAGTGGGCCAGAATATCTCCATATTTGACAAGAGGTTCTGTTTTGGGAGCAAGCAGGTGATGTTTGTCCCTCGTAGATAATGGCCCAATGTACGTGCGCGCGGGCAGCGGCATGGGCGCCCTCATTACCGGCGAGGGATGTGTACGGGTACCCAGACGATTTCTATTTCGGGTAGCTGACCCTTGGTTTTCAACGATTGCGGAGGGCTGCTTTAGAGATGCGTCCCGTAGATAGCTGCGGCACGCTGCTTGAGAATCCCGTAAGAACTGTGATTGCAAACCTCCCTAGTTCTTGCGGCTAGAGCAATAGCCACCTTCCTCTGCGGTTTCCGTCTGTGTTGTACGGACGGTGAGGCAGGTCATTACTTGCACCTGTGAACTGGTGATCGAATATCGCATGGGCTGGCCGCTGAAGATGAGGGGGACGCGTTCAGTAGTACCTTGTAGTCGGGTTTCGGCCATACTTTATGTCCATGACCCTGGCTCGCGCGGATTCGGCGAGCTTGATTGTAAATTGGGTTGCATGTGGCGTGGTAGTGGCGTTACCCCTAATGTTCTGCCCGAATAAGTAGGGGAATCTCTAATCTGTGGTCTTTGTATTGGCGGTGTCGTATAGTTCAATTCTTCTGAGAGTCGTTCGCCCTGTTGGCGTTAATTTGAGGCGTTCTATTTGTGAGGTATGATGGGCTTCCTGTATCTCTTCACAGGTATTGTGGAATCCAAGTTGAAGCAATTTATTTGTCGATGTCTTTGAGGGTAATCCTATGGCAGTCTTATAGGCTTGAAAGACGAAGATATTCAATCTTGCCTTCTCATTCTTTTTGAGAAGCCAAGTACGGAGCACCGTAGGCCATCCGGCTGACTAGTATTGCCTGCACCATGCGCAAGGTGTCCGACTCTTGCCATCCAAATCGGCGATTTGATACGCGGTGTATTAAATGAACCAATTCACTGAGCTTCCTTTGTAGTGGGGCTAGGGCGTGGAAGCCTGATCCATTTTCGGGGACTGTTAGTCCCAAATTGCGCAGATGGGATACTTTCGGGACTGGTTTGCCTGCTATGTGTATTTCCGGATCCGGGATGCACCTATTCCTTCGTTGAGCCGTCCCACTACTGAGAGCAAGGAGTGCTGACTTTTCTGGTGCGCATCGAGACCTATAGCCCACAGATAAAGATGCGCCGCTTCTATGGCTGTTTGCATAGCATCTTGCTGTTCACCTATGGATCCTGTGGGGGTCCAATGGGTGAGGTCATCTGCGTACAGTGCGTGCCGGAGATGCCTGATGTCTTCCAGAAGAGGGGGAAGGTCCTTCATCGCTACGTTGAAAAGAATCGGTGATATTGTGAGCACAGGCGTCATCGTTCTTTCATAACTGTTACTCGAATGGCCAATCCCATCTAGCAACTCATCATCAGTGTGGCGCACGCGAGCACCACACCATCTTCTTCATCTTTCATCCTCGCGCCTTCTTGACCATCGCTTTTTGCACCGGCCTCTCGGCGAGGGTCGTCATTAAACGCGTCCTTCGAGTCTCCCGTTTCCGAGTCGAAAAAAAATTACACTGAGCGGAAGAACTTCATTTGACAAAAAACATGATTGATACAGGAGAAAGGCTCGCAGGAATTTTTCGGCTTTAAGAAACAATATGTGATACTACTGCAGGGACTTGGTGTAAGAGCGAAGCTCCGCTGAAACAAGCACACAAAACACAAAGGCAAAGGCGCGAACGTTAACAGGTGAGATTGGTGGTATTTCTTATTGGGAATGCGCCACTCAGCAAGGATGATCATCATCCTAACCTTGTGGAAAAGTAACAAACACGTCCGCGTTTCTTACCGTTCACTCTGTACCTTCTGAGCACCAGTCAATTCATGCATCTGTGGTGAGTGTTAGTCACTCTTGTAAGAAACACTCGCCCAGCCACAAGCTCTCCTGCATGAACTCGTGTGTGCATGCTGAATTCGACCAGGCTCTCATCGTCTTCTTCGTCTTGCCTCAGTTGATGTCGTTCAAAAATAAAAAAGAAGGCGAGGTGGCCATGCAATTCACCAAGGAACATCATCATCATCATCATCGTTCGTAGGTTTCTGCAGCTCCAGAACAGCAGGTAAGCTTGTCAACGCATTTGCTCGTCTGGCATTGATAACTGGAATCCGAATGCTCAAATTCGTTTCAGTGTCAAAAAATACTCTTCCTGGTATCCATAGCTGCGATGGTTCGACGCAAGAACTGTATTTGGCTTTAAATTCATAGCACCCTTAGCTGAGTACACCCCCCCCCCCTAGCCAGGACCGTGTAACGCCCTGAATTTTCACAAAGAGGCAGATTTTGCCAAAGTAATACCTTTATTCTGTATATTTGCGCCTAAATAGAGAAATATTGTCGTGGAGAATTTCGACACGCTCAAAACTAAGAAAAACATAAAATAAGAAAAAAAGCCATAAAATTTGCACGAACACGACCTGACAAAACCAAAAATCTACATCTTACACATCTCCCCTAAAAATGTATGAATAAACGAAGGAAGTCCACAAGAAAACGTAAACAAATGCGAATAAAAAATACCGGAAATCGCGATCTATGCAACTCCCTGCATTACCACCAAAATACAGATTTTTCTTAATGCATGTAATCGTTATAACAGCCTAAATGGAGATAATCGGTCGCACATAATTTTGAAGAACGAAAAAATAAAAATAGAAAAATCTTTTCCCACAAAAGATGAGCTGAAAAAATCAAGAAGTGCATCTTATACATACACCTCCGCAGATAGTCAGCGCCTTAACAAGAAAAGTCTGCAAAATAACTTCGGAAATATGAATAAAAAATAGCGGGAAGAGACCAGTCTGCAGTACGCCTCGGTTTTATAGAGGGAAAACATACTTGGCAAAACAAAGGCACTTCAGCGCTATAATGGTATCTATTCATATCATCCGCAAAAAAAAAATAAAACTTAAACATAATATAAAAATATTCGAACCTCTTTCAATACTCTTACCAATATTTGGATTTAAGAACTGACACTGTAGACATGCGGAATAAGAATACTATACATTAGTAGAAAATTATCTGAATTGCTGCAATTTTGTTTATTAGGATGAGGATCCTTATTACTTTTAAACTACATATTGCTACCTTATTTCTACGGACTCCGCAGTAGCCTTTGGCAGCAAATTTTGTGCCAAATAAAGGCGCACTCAAGCGCCGTCGAGCAAAACCCGTGGTGTTAAAAGGGCCATTAGAAACATTAGAACCCTGTTCGATTTGATAGAACTAGCCTTTGGTAGTTTCACTCAGCTACATTGCAGCCACGTAGGACGTGGCTTTTAACGCTCTAGCTTTAAGAATTTGGTTGTTAGCCTTTTAAACAAACAAACGCAAGAAATGTAGGAAAACTAAAGTTTCGCGCTGCAGTGACGCGATATGGGCTATAGAGGGATTTACCGGCGTGTTAACTGAATGTTACCACTCAAAAGATGCAATCAAACATAATAAGAAGCTCATACTTCAACCGCCCAGTCATGCTCCTTGGCGGTGACGTCACAGCAATACGCTGTGACGTCATAAAGAGATCACCTGAAAGTCGCTGGTGAGTAGCCACTGGTTCATCTGTTTTAACTAATATATCCACTATGTGTTTGAAGTTGGTGATAAAATTGGTTTTATTGTTATCGTAACAACGCACTGTATTTAATGAAACAAACTCCTAGTTTGTTATCTTCATGCATGCCCCGTCGAGGGCGTAGAAAATTCGCTGATTTGTAACATGTGCTGGGGATAGGAATATGATACATATCTTCTCTTGGTGAGTACAGTGTGTTGTTACATCTTTAAGTCTGTATTTTTGTTTCGACAAGCTATCGTTGTAGAACTCTGGGGAAATGCAGTTTTTCTGGACAGTAATTCAAGAAAAACTGCATTTTCTCAGACTTCCTTCGCGCGTTCGGGTCTTCCGGCGCCTTCTCTGCTGCGTGACTTCTCCACATAGTTTCCTCAGATGGTTATTTCGGGAGATCCGATTAAATAAATTTAATTTTGGATAAGGAACACGCGCATCACGCAATACAGACACAAGGGGAGCTTCTGCCTACCTGCAGCATTGTACACAGTCTGTATTTGAGGCCTTACTTCATTTATTCATCATTGTGAAACAAAGGAGCGGCAGAAGACCACCCGCATATGGGAACTGGGCAGGTCCGACGCTATTGTTTATAAAGTCGGAGTTCAGTTAATTGAAGTAGCACCAGCCTAGTACTGCACATTTATTAACTGTGTTGTGACATTCGCGAGCAACTTAACTGGCGTCAACAAACCCGGCAACAAACTATCCGCAATCTCAGATTATCTCCTCTTGAATCATCAGTTTGTCATTAAAATTGCGCAGTTTAAACTACCCTCGTCGTTTTAATAAGATGTATTGGCTGAGAAATTAAATCAAAAACCGTCGCGTCGCGAAGGTTAGCTGCGCTTCAGCGGTTACTTTGCCGACTGCGCCTACGTTTTGTTGACACCATGAATGCACTCCGCTCAAGTGCGAAAAATCTGGCCGCAACTTCTTCCAGCTGGCGGCGAACTCGTGGGGAGGATCTTGCCTTCCCTTTCATGTGTTTATCCAAAAAGTGATGCCACTTATTTTGCAATTCCTGCTGTGAAAAAGACATTTTAAACAGCAGAACCCGTTTCAATCATGTGACCAGTTCAGCTAAGACGGCAACGTTGGCTCGAAAAGCGCCTTTCTTTGACGATCTCAAACATCGAACAAGGCACAAACCGCTCTAGAAGTCAGTTACCCGTCGGTTCCCGCATCGCGACCACTGCCGTACCACTCACTCCCATCGAGATTGCCAGGAGGCGATGTCCATGAAATGCATAGTGCTTCCCACCTGGATTATCTTTCTCGGTTCAGGCTGTGCTTAAAAGCCATGGCTTGTGCGCCAGAGTTAAGTGACTTGCTGTTCGATGAGTGCTTTCGGCAATCGCGGTTCAACTTGCAACGCATGTTGTGACGTGAACAACCAAGTTTAATAAAATGGTCAAACCCGGGCATTCGGCTCAGGGCAACAAAGAAGTGCCACGGGGCTTCAACGCTTTCTTTATGGAACGTACTCAGGTAAGAGAATATCCATGTCGTGTTACACAATGTTATCCACTGCCCAAGACTGTTGGCAGATCAGTCGACGCTGAGCAGACGACTCATCTCTTTGCCAAGTGCCCCCCAATAGCAGGATGTCTTCTCGAACATCTCACCATGTGAAGATGGCTTTTTGCAACAAAAGAAGCCACTTCAGATGAGTGATTGACTTCATTTAGTGTGCTCAAGCCTTTCATTTACGTTGTTACCAGATTATCTCCCCTTGAATCACCAGTTTGTCATTTAAATTGTACTACCCTCGTCGTTTTCATAAGATGTACATTGGCTGTTAGAAAGTCGCTGACGATGGTACCAGGTGGCCACACATTTCTCCGGCCCGGTAAGCACGGTCTCTGGAGTATTGAGTACTCGTCCGCATTCCCCATTCCTCTTGCAAGCGGTCCATGCCACGACCTTAATGGTTAGGCTTGGGATTGCGTGTAATTTCGATGCTTTCGGCTGCGAAAGACGTGAACAACCAAGAGGTAATACAAAGTGGTGGACAGTGGACACTGCTAATGCCGACTGTTGTAGTTGTCATTCTCCATCCCCTGAGGAGCGCCTGGCATTGCCTAGAGTACAGCAACAACAACAACGCCGAAAACATGGCATCTCTCGCACAACACCTGCTCTGCGGAACCTCCACACGTGCACTCCGGGAACGCGACGCATGCATCGTGCACGCACACACCGCCGTGCGCCCCAGCTGTGATCAAGGGCTACCGCACATGTAATGCTTGGAATGGGGAACACGACGATATCGATGCATATCACGACGACTATTTACTGCCTCAGTGCAAAGCGATGACGGAAGAAGTAAAAAAACATTTCCAAAGTTGTAGAAACGCGTAGTGATGCGTTCTTCAGTGCTTACGTAGAAATATATCCTGCAGGTTCGCTATGGTTCAAGCCTTGCGCAACTTAGTGCAATCTTCGCCATTTTTTTAAGTACAATACGTATTACGTATACATCGGGATGTACCATTAATTTCAGTGATTTGCTCTGCAGGCGACCAGAACGGTACTTCAGTATTTGAAAATGAATTCTTTGTGAAAATTGCTTGTAAGGACCCGTTGTACTCGACACCACCGTAGTTCTTGCTCTGTTCTGTTGGATAAGTTTGTATGGAATAATAAATCATTATCCACGATGATGGGATGCCCATATTCCTTCCTATTGAGTGTTGGTGTTCCACAGGATCCTGCGTTTAGAGACGACGATGGTTGAAACGCGAAGCTTTCTTGCGCGCGAAAATCAAAAGGTGGAGTGCCAATGTCAAAGTTACTAAATTCAAAGTCAAAGCGTCAACGATAGAGGTACAAACTGCCTGCTACTAAAAGTCCATACTATGACGACAGAAATGAATCCCTCACGGGAAAGCTGAGCGCCCCCTCCTCCCCCAAGCAATCGTCCTCGTTAGACGGAGGGGACTTGAACTTTTGAACAGATAATGCGCTAAAGGTGTAGCGGGTGGTGTTTAGTTCAACACCACAAATTTAGTGGTGTGAAATGATTCTGATGATTGTAGGTTTAACGCGCCGACGCAACGCAGACGATGAGGCGGCCGTATGGAGGGCTCCGGATTAATTTTGACCACAGTGGTGTGAAATGGTGCAATGGATAGAGATCTGCTCATTACGCACGGAGCCAAAGTTCAATTCCGACGACATGAAGCGTTTTTATGTCATCATCATTATCATCATCATCGCCAACTTGTGTCCTCAGTGCGCTAAATGCGCGGTCCTCGTGTTTCCATTATCCACTCCTGTTAACCTTTGTTTGAGTTATCGCGAGAAGAACATTCCTCAGGTGACTGCTCTGAAGTACTTGGGTATTATCTAGACAGCACGCTTGATTGGCGCCCGCACATAAACCACATTTCGACAAAAGGGGAAAGAGCAGGAAAGCAACAGAAAAATTCGCATGCGGAGGGACACCCTTCTTTAAAATGGTTATTAAGACCCATTTTAGAATTTGGGTGTGTCCTATTTCGGGTGCACCAACGTACAAACTCCATCCTCTTATTCTTTTGAAAGCACTGAGATATGCCTCGGCGCGATATGTCGCAAACAACATTCTGTACTAGAAGCCCGCTCGCCGTGTCTAGAGTCTCGTTTAAACTTACGTGCGACTATGATGGGAATCTTAGTCTCCTTTGAAACCTTTGTCATTGATGGTGGCTCAGCCAAGTTTTTAACATCCATGCTCGAAACAATCGCCCTATGTGTGTATGCCCAAAGCTTGCTTTCACCGCTCAACATCAGTCTTCCGGAAATTCGATGTTACTGGTAGTACCGCTCCTCTGTCCCTCGATAACGTTTCCCCCATAACGCCAAACTAACACGGATACTAATGGGTTTGCTGGAGGATTGGGGAACTGCGCTCACATGTGGTAGTGGCGTCATGCGTGCGGAGAGGGCCGTGGGGATTTTCAACAACTTAATTGGTCTCCTTTATGCGTCAATAGTTATGGCTAAAAAAATTACTCCACAATATTTAAATGTTGCTAATTTCTGACCCTGTCGGTTTGTACCGCTAACATCTCCAAAAAATTCATTACTTATTCGACCTTCAACCCACCTATCGGGTCCCAGGGCACAGGGGCCTATGGCTCAATGAAACGGCTGACCTTTGCCGGTTCAGCGATGGCCCTACGGTGGACTCTACCCCATTTCTCCTGGCGCGAGCAAGGTGCATTTACGACTTGACCAGG
Source organism: Haemaphysalis longicornis (assembly GCA_013339765.2). Lineage (NCBI taxonomy): Eukaryota > Metazoa > Arthropoda > Arachnida > Ixodida > Ixodidae > Haemaphysalis > Haemaphysalis longicornis. The sequence goes on from CM023453.1 coordinate 58,412,506, forward strand.
AAGGTACTATCACAGGATATACCAATTGGAATGCAATTTTGCGACCCGCCAGTGTGAGGTCACTTTACAAAGATGCAGAATGCAGCTTATATTTGCATCGCGCTGGTCTCATCCTCCGTTTTGTGCTGCTTGCGGTGAAATTGAAACAATTGAACCCCTGTAGCCTTTTTCTTTCATTCGGAAACATCTAGCCGCACCAATTCAACGATTGGCCTTCCTCTGTCGAGCCGGTGCTTCTTTCGTTCGGGGCCACATCCCTGGGGTTTTGTCATGAGGGATTATTGCGGCCAACGCGTACATATCAGAACCAGACGCATGTCCTGCTAACTCGGTCAAAATTTTTAGCTTTTCTTCCAAAATTACATCATTCACTGATTCATTCCTTAGACTTATATAATTCGGTAACCGTCTCCCCAATTCCTACAGGCTGATTATATAGGGCATGAGGTGGGCGTTTTAGCCCCAAAAAGCCACCTGTTTCTTGGCCAATCCCCCACGTGGGTATGTGCCACTAGAAAAGGATCAACAACAACAACAACAACAACAACAACAACAGCTTACTGGTTACGACGCCGAATCAGTCAGACCAGGAAAGCTTGCTTTAAAATGATTTGTATATAAAATGATACGGCGAGCTACCGCTATCTCGTCTTACGTGCGGCCTAAAACGGGGAGAAGCAGCTTTATGCAAAGAAAGACGCTGGCCGATTTATTAAGTGAGGATTTGAACGTCTGCGTGCCCACAATCTCCTATGCGTCCTAAAAAACTTGAAACACCGCTGAAACCCACCTATCGCTGGGATCCGCAGCGACGCTCTTAGTGCATTTATTCCACTGGATATACCAATCAAACCTCAACAAACTGAATAGCAATCGCACCCCAGCCTTGCAATGATTCAACAATGCAGCGGAAGTGAAACTGAAAGCGTGTGACACACAATACGGCTGTGGTATTTGCTCCAATCAGAAGAAAGCTGGAGAATGTACTAAGGAAGCGTGCATTCACAGCTTCGCGCTAAAAAGCTTCGTATATGAAAGCTCGTGCAGCGCAAAAAGGTGGCATGCGCAGTTTGCTGCCTCGCATGAAGAAGTGCTCGAAAAGCTCTCAATGAAACTAAGCAGATAGCCATGACTAAGGCTGGAGCAGGCAAAAGTGCGGTGACACGAAGCTACGGTCACCTCAGATGCACAAACGCGAAATATAAAAGAAAAATCAAAGCAGTTCCACTAAACGTGAAAGCTGTCAAGTATGCAGCAGTGATTCACTCTAGGCTATTACCCCTCACACTGTTCCGCTTAATGGGGCTTTTCGATTTACCAGTCCTGGACGGTCCGCCGGCAGACCGAGGACTGCCTTCAGACCGTAAGTTCAATACGAACACATGGGAAACTCGAGCGCCGCATCGCGTCTCGGAAAGTCCGCGGACGATCCAGGACTGATAATCGAGGGGGCCCAGTGTCTCCTAATGTATTGAACGAAGGTTTGTTCAATGCAATTCAATTTTGCCGCCTTCGCAGTGCTGACTCGCCTTCTCCTGGGACAGCTCACATCCTTTTCTTTATCTTTTGTTTCTCGTCCTGCCTGGACAAAAGCATGTGTTTGTGCGTGTGGTGTGTTGTGTGTCCCAGCAGAAGCGTGTGTTTGACTTCCCGGAGGGGCCTTTGTAACTGCCGTATTTGAGTACTAAGCTCACATATTAAGCTTGTTGTGGGCTAAAGAGGACAGTTATTTTATCTCTATTGCAGCTGCAACTCCGCATCCAGGAATTGTCCCTGCACCGAATCCGGCTCCCGAAGCTGCTCCTGTGCACACGGAGGACTCCAGCAGAGAAACGTATGTGTGGTCACATGGCATCTGAATATGGGCGAAAGCACCGGTCTTCAACGCCAATGCAGGCTCTCTGTACTAGCAAGGATTCGGAGAACGAGGGTGGCTAGGGGATGAATCAGCTAGGAGTGTTATGGCGTCAGCTGAGTACGGCAGATTGTCGGGCTTCCATGACATACAAGCCGTCAGAAATCTGAGTGCCCTATGTAGGGCCTTTTAAAGCTAAGCCTATGTCGCAGTGATGACGTATGTACCGTCCGGAACGCACTGCAGTAAAGCCAACTTCCTTTGACGAGTATGATGATCGTGTGTGAAATGGAAGAAAAAACGTTCCCCGTTCTTGGAATCGCTCCTGGGTCCCTCGTGTTATGAGGCCGACGTCTATCCCATTTCGCACTTCCCGTAATGGTCCAACCAGTTCTTATTTGGAAAATGGCGTTTGGACGTGCAAAATTGGGCAAAAAATGCCTGCGCCCCTCCGTCTAACGACGAGGGTAGTGGAATGCGAAGCTTCCTTCGTGCGATATCAAATGGAAAACGGTCCACGTTAAAGCTGCTGCAACCAAAAGTCGAAGCTGCGTGCGTGTCAAAGTCAAATCGCAACGAGTCAAAGCTTAGATCGTCTGCGAGTCAAAGTCCAAGCTCAGACGACAACCAAGGAATCCATCATGCGTTCAACAATCGTTGTCGTTAGATGTAGGGGTGCACGATTTTTATTATAGTCGTCTTTATCGGTGATATAGATTCACACAGGAACGACACACAAACTGTCATTGCCATTGATATACGACGACTTCTAGAACGCAATCGATTTGACAAGAATCCATAAAAGTTTGTGACATCGGGACTTCACCTGCGCAGTTCGCAAAAAATTACTCCCACCTCCTCTCGCGGGAACTCCTGTGTAGATGCGACGCATAGGGGGTTCCGTTGTTGTTTCCGTTAGGTTGATTCTCCCATCGCGTGAAACGTGCCGTGAACCCCCTGTCGCGGCTATGACGCAATGTGGGGCGGCTATGACGCAACACAATCCAACACAATCCACTTTAATCCAATCCAATCCAATCCAAATCCAATCCAAGCCAATCGAATCCAATCCAATGCCCCTCGCGAGAGGGTGTTCGCTATCGGAGAGGAGAGGGGGTGAGCGGCGGAGAGCGCAGCTCGCGCGGCGAGGAGAATGGGGGAGGGGTGTGGACGGACAACAACAACGCCGTATGGAGGGACAAGGCGAGTGAATGAGATGCAGTCGCATCTAAAACAGTTCCCGCCCGCGTATTTTGTTGTTTTCATTATCCCAACACATTGGGCCAGGAGTTTAATCTTAATATTGTCACTGCCCATGTTGGTACCAAATTAGCTCAGAAAACAGGGGAAAAGTCAGAAGCAACCGCTTCGTCTGTTTCTTCCTTCGTTCTTTTTTTTTTGTCTGCTTGTCAATCATGATGAGTACGTAGCCGAAATCTCTGTCCTGCTGCATTGTCACTGTCCTCGTCATCGGTGGGTCGGTCGGTCGATCGGTCGGTCGAGGTAAACAGAAGGAATCGCTGAGTAAAGTACACATACAAATGAAAACTGATTTCTAGGGAGTGATTAATAGATGTGGATGTGGTAACTTTCTTCAGGATAGCGTAAGCTAGCCTACAACATATATTAAAATTTATTCCCTTAACAGCGCCCAAAATAGGCTTCCCAACTCCGTGATTTCCCGCACGCAATCGCTAGATTACGTGTTCACGAAAGCATACGAAACGTTACCCCGTTGTTAAACGGTCATACAAATAAGCAAGAAAATAGTTCTTTCGTTCGTTGTTTACATGTGAGACCTTGCCGCCATTCAAGAGAGCACTGACGTACCTGTTAGGGTGTGAGGCTAAAACACAACTGGCGTTGAAGACTGCGGCGCTGCTATTGGCGGATTTGCTCAAATGCTACAGCCAATTACCGTTTCCGGCTCTGGGGGAAGCCGCCAGTGGTTTCGGCGGTTCTAGCGGCCGTATACGCTAGCTATTCCTTGGCACTGCGTGCCTCTAGGAAGGAATGCCGACCGTCGCCGTCTCTGCACACGAGCTTAGCTTAGTATGTGGATAAGCGCGTCGTTTACAAGATATAGTGAACGCCGAAAAGCACGGAGCGTCTTCTGCGGCGGAAAATCTCCACACGCGACCGCCGCAAGCATCTGCCTGCACTATGGGCGAGGACGACCGCGTACGAACCAAGAGAAGCTAAAACTTGTCGGCGCCCGCCAGAACAGACCTGTTGTTGAAAATTAGTTTACACATTCGTGAAAAGCGGTGATATTGCTGGTAAAAATTGCACACGGTGTAGTCATCGGCGCGGCTGCTTATAGCGGTGTCCGAAAAACTGCGGCGATGACATGTTCACTGAGTGCACATCCTGCAATGCTGCGAGAAAAACGACATTTCCCTAAAATCTACACATACAACATTGCGCTACACCCGTCACTTTTCCTAGGAGGTGAAACAATGTACACTTACAAATGTGTTCTGGCCTATCTTGCGTATATCAATTCTTCTTAAAACTCATATCGCGCAGGGCATGACTTGAGACCCTTTTATCCTTGAGGGAGGTCCTGGTGATTCTATTGTGTGCACAAAGAGCCCCGCTTCCGCAGCACGCACTGAGCCTCCAGGCGATGTCACGACCAAACCATAATACTCTTTTATGCTCCATTATGAGCGTCTTCATGTTTTATTATACGGGCCCTCTACACCCTGTTATGATTCTGCGCACCGCTATCACGTCCGCGCGAAATGCAAAGTTTTGCGGAGTCCGCCGGTGTGTGGGAAAGCTGCCTCGGAGAAGCCGCAACGTGCGTTGGAACGGCCGGATCATCGCGGGCGCCAAGCTGTCGGCGTGATTCGAACTTCGGCAGTTGTAAACACTACGTGTAGCGACTTGCCCGAAGGTAGCGGACGCAGCACCAGAGATCTCCTATTCCCCCTCTCAGAGACTCAGCGTGCGCCACTATCAGCGATCACTCACGAGCTCTAGAAAGAGTGTTGTGTGTGTCTACTATGTTCGCGCTGTGTGCAAAAGCACTAGGAGTACTGCTTGACCGTTTGCGCTCTGGACATAAATACGGGGCCCGAGGCAAGAAGTTCGACTCGTTTTGGAGCAGCAAATCAATGCTGTCACTCTGCGCGAGTCCTGTACTCTGACCTCGCCCAGAAGGGTATTGTTCTTTTGCTGCTTCGGCTCATCTCTCGCCATGCAGTAACCCAGTTAAGTTTGCCTTCGGCTTCTTGTCGTCGTCAACAAGGCGGCACCTTTGCTTGCCGCTCGACCCCCATGCTACCTCGCATGACGGAGGCGACGGAGCCCGTTTCGGAACGCCGTCACGTACGCACAACTGGTTGCCAGCGGTGGGATGGCAAATTCGCAACTCATGTAGACAGATTTTTTAGGCCGTACCATACCCATCCCATACATATTGTATGCCTGAACGTGACATCGAAAAACCACCTAATAGAGCATTGGCGTTCTTTGGTCGTAGATACCCTGGCGTCAGTAAACACAAGCATACCGCCACAACTACTATTCTGCGCCAACCGGCCATGGACGGACCTCTTCGCCACGGCAGCCCCGCATGGAAGAAATGAAGGGCGCTAGTGGAAATCAAAATTTTCATGAGCGAGCATCTTGTTTTGGGGCTCCCTGTCTGGTCCCCAAACACTCGTTTCCCGCATCATAACTCTGACATGGAGACGCTAGCAGTGCAGGAACAGTGCAACTGGCGACCCCCGCGTGCCACCAGTAGTAGGCGGAGCATGCTCCTCGGCTGCTCACAAAAGCGTGACGAACCGCCGAGCGGAGCCAATGGCGGTGCGTGTCTCGGAGTCCACGGTCCATAATAGATGTTTGTAGGTTGTATTGCTCCCAGCTCATCAGCCTGTATAGCAACCACAGTACTTTGAGACGTAAGGAAAAAGCAAGAGCCCCGAGCCTTATAGCCAGCCCATATTTCATATAACGATTTCTTGGCTAACAAATTAAGGAACAAGAATTCAGAAATAAAGGGTCCCGCAAAAGTTTAAAAAATCCGTTCAGAATGACCAGAAGCTATGCGGGATGAAAAATCGGGCATAATCGCTTCTTTTTCTACCGTTGTAGTTCGTATACTGGTGCTTACTTGGCATCGGAAAAATGCTTATTTGCATTTTCCACGCAGAGAGTCACCGTCCGCTCTGAGCCCAATGCTCATGGTGGCTCTCGTGCTCAGCGCTGCAGTGGTCGCCGCAGGCGCCGGATTGGCTCTGATGTTGAAACGAGGTGAGCATGCATGCTGACGCTGTTACTGGAACAGTACCCTTTTTATAGCGGAAGCCGTACTGTGCGCACCCATCGGAGATCAAGGCGTCCCCGTGCTTCGCGAAAAGTTTGAGAAATAGTCCCGGGGATTTCCAGTGGGCCTCCCGTTATCGTAAAGCTCAAAAAGAAAGGCTACGCCCCAAGAATGGTTGGTGAGGGCAAGAGAAGGGAACAGGAGTCACCCAGGCGGCACAGAAAGTGTGCCCCAAGACCGGCCCGTCTATGGCCGCTTTCTGGCATGTCCGGCCAGCATCCAGGTTTCTGGCAGCCACTGATCATGCGTTGAACGGCCAACATTCGGCAACCAGCGCTCTCGGTATTTTACCGTCCGCCAGTGTCCGGACGCACAACGGCACCTAACCGGCTGCCAGATATTCAGCTGCCGATGTTGAGAAAGAGAACGGCCGAAGTACGGCCCTAGGGCATCCGTTTTTTTTTTTCGGGAAGCGGTAACAGGCCGAAGCACGGCTAGCGACCGGCCACAGAATATGCGTATTCTTGCGGCAGTTGGTGTTCGAAAGGAGACCGGCCGGAGCGCGGCTGCCGTGCATTCGTTGTTTCAACGGTGAACCGCGCGTCCGGCGGTAGGATATTCGTTTTCTTCGGGCAACCAGTGTTATGAAGGATACCGGCCGACGTACGGCCCCAGAATATACGTTTTTTCATTCGGTTAGCTGTCCTCGGCCGAATTACGGCAAGCGAATGGCCACCGAATATATGGGCAACCGGTGTTCAAGAGGAGACCGGCCTACGTAAGGTATCTGGTTATACGTCGTTTTTTCGGCAACGGCATACAGCCGAACAACGGCACGCGCCTGGGTGCCGAGAATTCATGCAAAGGATCGTGTTTGGAAGGAGACCGACTGGTTTTTTCCTGGGGCAGAAAAAAGCCGTTAGGGAGCCGAACGACGGGGACGCGTTTTTCATCCGCTCCGTGTTTTCTACGTTTTAAATGAAGGAACATCGTTTTCAAACAGTAATGAGTGTTCTCGGTGAACGGGCAAGGTGCAAGGACTCACTGGACATTAGCAGGGAACGTTTTAGGCCATCGAAATGTCATTTATTGCCACAAGAAGACTGTGCCACACCGACGGGTGAGCTAAGCCTCGCCAGTCATCGCCCGCTACGACGCCTCTGCCGCCGGCTTCGTCGACGCATCAGCTCGAGGATATTCGCCCCCTCAAGAAATTGGAGAGCATTGGAGACATCGACCCGGCAGAGATGTCCGATCCGAGATGAAGATGGTTCACCAGAATAACTGGCCTTCAAGGGCGTCGAGCAAGCGGGCCACCACGCAGAAGCTAAAACGCCACCATGTTAAGGACTCCCCACCAAAGAAAGGCAAGTGCGAGCAAAGCGCAAGTTATTCTGCGTACAATTAAACTGCGACAAGCAATGTTGCACTATGTTGTGGTGATAATCGTAGAAGAGACTCGCTCGCGCATTGGTAGGATCAACTTCATGCCCTGCACTATGTTACTTCATTGGATTTTTACGACTGCCTATTTAGAAAAAAAAAAAAACTATTTTAAATTTGCGATAACAACAGAGCCTTGTAGCTGACGAAGCCTAGCTGTTAATTTAGTTCCGATGTTTGAAGGTGAGCTTAGCTACTCTTGGGATATGACTCATTTGGTTAAACATAATCGCCAGCATCCTAACAAACACAGATTTTGTCAGGATTTTCTTGCTCAACGCAGATTGTTGAGTTCACGCACGATTTGGTTCTTATAAGCTTACAGTGGTTGACTGTATATTCTTGGACTGCAAAAAAAGGAAAATGATGGTGTTCCATATCCCCTTCTGCGTATGTACATTTCGTCCTATGAACTGAATGAATCGGTTTTTGCATTATTATTACTATTGGCCCTATAACTTTGTTAAAAAGTATTGTGTAGTTTACCGGACTATAGCGAATGAACGTGATTCCGTATACCTGCAGCTTTATTCGAATTTAATAACATCCTGGTGTGCTGATTCAGAAAAGTTTTTGGATGTTAAACAGTGTGTTAACGTGGCACCTTTACAAGAAACCTTCATTCCAATTGAATACGTATACCGTAAATTATGCTGCTGTGACAAACGGCCGAGGAATATAAATACCTAGGAGTTTATTTAGGGAGTGGTTAGAGGTTTAAATAGGCAGGTTCACACCATTAAACGTTACGGCTGCATATGCTTTTTGTCTTTCTGAGACGAAATTGCAGTGAACCCCCCATCTAACTGAAAATAAAAACCGTATTTCACTCATGTGCGCTCAATCTTAGAGTACGCATGTGTTTTCGTGGATTCCCTACACCAAAGAGCTGGTTGATACGCTCGAAAACATACAGAATATGTCAGTGCGATTCGTATTAGGTAATTGTCACGCTCAACTTAGCATGAGAGAAATTAAAAGTAAACTGAAATGGCAGGACGTGAAAGATCACAGACGAAACCACAGGTTGAACTTTTTTTCGTAATATCTATCATTCGAAAACTGAAGTAGAAGGGGAGAAGTATGTCCAAGCGCCATTCTACATATCGCAAAGTGGGACCGCTAGCTTAAAGCAAATATTAACTTTCCTTTAAAAGTGGCCCCTTGCGCGATTCATTTTATTTTACATCAATACTGCAGTGTAATTATCTTCCACCTATGATTGCATTAACTGTTTATATTGACGATTTTCAGCGCGCTTTGTAGAATTATTTTGTTATTTTGTCTCATATTTAATGCTTAGTGTTATGTATCTCCCTTCTGTAATGCATGCAAAGGCAAGCAGGCATCAAATAAATAACTAAATAAAACAATGAATAAATAAATGAATAAAAATAAATAAATAAATAATAATAAATAATAAATAAATAAATAAATAATAAATAAACTTCCAGATGCGCAAGTTTGCCTCCGACGGGTTGAGAACTCTACGGATTCAACCTTGACCAATAAAATATTTATGGCCCTATTCGTTGCAGTATGCAAGGTTGCCTGCATGCATGCTACGATTGCTATGTTATTGGTTTGAAACAAATTATGTAACTCTAATTTTACGGCGTTTCTTGCGTGATCACAGAGGTATACAACTGCAGCCACCTGAAGCAGGGCGTCATTCGCAACGCGTCTAGAATTTTTTGAACGTAGTATGACATTAGAAGTAAATTAATTCTTTTGGACTATACGTGGTGTGGACCTATACTCATGAAACAACATTAAAATAGATTGAAATGAAAGTACCTGTTTCGCTCCTTCTTAGGATCAGCCCTGCCCAAGATCATCAGAAAAGTTGATCGAGTAGAAATGTCTTTGCAAGAAAAATAGGCAAAAACTGACATACTTTTTTTGTGAAGGAGTTATATTAAATGCTCCTGAGTGGTTTGTTGAGAACCAAGCGCTTCGTAAAGGCATTCACGCCGGTTTTATATACCGCAAAATTGGTCAAGCAACTGTTATAAAAAGAGTTTATGTAGTCATAGCATGAAAGTGTTCCGGAATATTGCCCTAAAAGAAATTGGCTAAAAGCGGCGCAATTTATCTATCTGAAATTAAACCCACTAAAGTATGCGCCCTCCGCCGCACACCCCCCCCCCCCTCCTCTTTTCCCGTTTATTACAGGTAAGCCGCCCCACAGAGGATATCAGGACCTGGACAATACATCTATTCAAGCTCTACAAAGGAACTGAATATTTTCGGGTTGGGCAGTAAAAGAGGCACCGCAATTAAAGGAACGACAATTTGTGAGCACTGTTTAATAAATGAATTTTGCTGTCAACTGAGGCTGGTAATTAAGCAAGGCTGCGCTGAAAGCTTGACGGCTGGTGGGTTGCGCGCGAGCTCACTTTCATGTGGCTGCATTGGACCCAGAATGCTGGGTTTGAGCTGCTTCTGCACTGCGCGAATGAGTCATCGGCTTTCGCGACATGCATTGACCGGCTTCAGTACAGTTAACGTACTGTGGCTGAACTCCAATGCCCGTAGCACGGCCGTATTTCCGGTAGCTTTAGTCCGGCTGGAGTCCGACGACCGCATCTCGGCTGTAATCCGGTCGGCCGTACTTCGGCCGTACACGGGTGGCTTTGGAATGGCCGGAGCCCTACGGCTGGAATCTGGCCGTATGACCGTAAGCCGGTCGACTGGCCGACGGACACTGGCCGTTGGACAGCCATGGGAGTACGGCCGTATACGGCCAAAATGGCCCACATTTGGACATGGGCCGAACATGGCTGCCGGAAAACGGCCGGACAGAAAATCACCGGCCAAAGTACACCGGCCTGTTTTTAGGGCCGAACAGTCCTGCGCTGCCGTGTTAACACGGCAACCGCTGCAGGAGTAAACCTTACGGTGAACTCGTTAAGCGGAAAGTGAAACTTGTTTCTCTCAAACATGACATAGTTTATTCTCCTACAGTGTTTATTCAACACGCTTTTTCTCTGATATGCGAGATTCTGTTTTTACAATGAACAGTGGCTTCTTCAACATAAAAGAGGCGCGCCAAAATCATTTGTGTTTCCAAACATCGCGGGCAATGAATAAGGAGGGTTAACGTCCTCCGCATTTCCTCTACAGCGTTCGCCATCCGCCCTAGAATATCTTTTTTAAAGCGAAAGTCAGAAGCTCCCCATTTTGCGAAAACGGGCCAATGTTGTAGTTGTAATTGTCCAGTTCGCGGCCGCTGTAAAGGATAAACAAATAAAAACACATGTATGACACGAGGTGATTGGTGGTTGTGGTGTGCGACGGGAGAAGGAAAGGAAATTCACTGGGGATATTTTGAGCTCGGCAGGGAGCTCACCTGCATACAACCCAGTGCAGGGGGAGGGAAGTAGAGGGGGGGTGATAGGATAAAGTAGAGAGAGAGAAAGAGAAAGGTATAAAGAGAGCTGTCAGTCCTAGATAGCTGTGAGTCCGGGCACTGCACTCTGGGCTACAGCCGCTGCGTGAGGCCGGTCGTCTCCAGATAATGGAGCAGATAAGCGAAGACTTCCCGTTGGGTTGCCGCAGGCCCCTTCGGGAACAGAAGGTCCTCCATGCCGGTAATGGGAAGGCCTCGACGATGGTGCACTCGTTGGGGCTCTGCTCTCGGCCCCGCGTGGTGAGGGCAGAAGCAGAGTAGGTGCTACAGCGTCTCCAGTTCGGAACAGTCCGCACACGTAGGGGAGTCCTTGCACCCGTGTCAGTGCAGACGCTCCGCCACATTGCAGCAGTCGAGCCGCATGCAGAGAAGCAGGCAGCGGGCATCCCTGCTGATGCGGGCGGGCAACGGCCGGGGCGCCAGGCCGCTTACGACCCGAGGGTCGGGGTGGATCGTCTGCACCATGCGGGCCAGGGCAGTGCGGGCCTCGTCGAACGAGGTGAAGTCTTGGGAGACTGAGGTGTCCTCCTGGTGGGCCTCTCTGGCTCGGGCGTCGGCGTCCTCGTTGCCCTGGATGCCACTGTGGCCCGGCAACCAGTGGAGCCGCATGTCGCAGCCTCGGGAGGCCACAGTGCGCAGCTTGGTTGCAAGGCAGCGCTCCGGGTAGCCGCTGTTGTTGGGCTGATCGGCTGCGTGCAGCCGCAGCAGAGCAGTCCTAGATTCCGTGAGGATGACCGCCCCGGGGTGGTTATGGGGCCCTCTTTCGAGGAGGAAGTCGGCGGCCAGGTGCAGCCCTGCAGCTCCACCTGTGTGGAGGAAGTGGGGAAGGGCAGGCGGCAGCTCCGGCTCGCTCCCAGCTCATGCACCACGCACGCAGCCGCCCCCTCTCACTTGCTGTGCTTGACGGAGCCGTCCGTGAAGAGATGCAGGTAGCTGCTCAGCTCGTCCTGCAGCAGGGCAGCCGCCTCGTGGAGGACGGCCTGGGGTGATGTAGTTCACTTGTTGCGGACCCCGCGGTGGTCTTGGAGATCTGCAGGGCCTCACCGGTGTTTGGTGGTGGCGGCTCCAGGCGCGCTCGATTCGGAACCTCGATGCCCTCCTCGAAGATATTGAGCAGCACTCCCATGTGCGAGTTGGGCCGGCTACGGAACCTCTGCAGGAGCGCAGCCCCGTCGCGTGCGGTCAGCAGGCGCTGGATGTGCCGCAGCCCCGTCTGCAAGGCCAGCATCTCGACGGGCCTGGTGCAAGTCTCTGTGTAAGTGCCCGCCACCAGGGACGTGGAGGGGAGGCTTAGGCAAAGGCGGATGGCGCTGCGCTGGTCGATCTCCAGCTCCTGCCAGCGTCGAGTTCCCAGGTAGGCGAGTGAAAGCGCGTACAGCACAACTTCGGAGGCCATGCCTTGGAACACGCGTGGCGCTACTTGGTGTGAGCAGCCATTGCCTCGTGCCGGAAGCTGCCGCACCCCTTGGAGCACCCTGCGCTGCGTGCCAGGAGCGCATTAACAGCTGGCAGCCATGTGAGCCGGCAGCAGTCAATGAGCAGCCCCAGGTACTTCACTGTCAGCCGCCAGGGAAGAGGCCGTCCGTTGAGTGGGATGGACAGTGTTGCCCGTCGAGCGCTGCATCCTCCCGGGTGCAGCATAAGGGCCTGCGTTTTGGCTTCCGAGAGATGCAGGCCACGGCTGTCGAGGAAGACTGCCACTGCTCCCAGAGCCTCCTGGAGGCATTCCTTGACTATGTGGCAGTCTTTGGTGGGGCCATGGGCCCAGAGTGCCACGTCGTCAGTGTAAACCGCCACCTCCACTGGGTGTCGCAAGCCTGGAGGGATGTAATCGGGGAGAGGAGCCAGCACCCAGTTGAAAGGGAACGGGCTCAGCCCGCTTCCCTGAGGCAGCCCGGAGCGGACGTCTCGAGAACTGCTGGTCGCCCGGCCGACCTTCACCCGCTGGGTCCGGTCACACAGGAACGCTCGGATATAGACTCCTAGGCGCCCCACAACGCCCATGCCGTCCAGGGCCTCCAGGATGGCCCCGTGGGCAACCGTGCGGAATGCCGACCGCATGTTTAGGAAGAGCCGGAATGCCATCTCCCTGTCGTAGCGGGCCTGTTCCAGCATGCAGATGACGTCCCCGAGGGAGTCAGCCATGCAGCGTTTCCACCTAAAGCCGCTTTGCTGCTCCCGGAAGACGCCGCTGTGGTCCGTGATCCACTGTGGCCAGGGCGTCTGTGGCCGCCATCCGCCGTCTGTGGCCGCCATCAGGTCCAGGAGGACGCGAGGCGATTCGAATACTGGTCTGCAGAGCATGCGGCCCAGCTAGTGCTCTACAAACTGTGCAATCTCTGCACAGTGCCAGAGTGGGGGAAAAGTTGCCGTCGTTGTTCCTTTTTTCGTGGCCCCGACCGGCTTATGGCATTGACCAGGAATTTGGAGCACTCAGAGGCAGCGGGCCGGCCTCAAGACATTCACAAAATAATGAATGGTAAAAGTAAAAGTTGTGGAATAGTGTGTGTCACGTGACACCCAAATGGTATGCCACGTGAATATAATAGGTGGACAACAGCTGCGCGGAGCTATTTTTCTAGGGAAGCTGGGGCCTTTGCCAGTCTGCTTGATGACTAAATACTCACCGTATGACGAAAAAACGAAAGCAAAAAAAAACAGGCTCATACACGGTGTAACAGAAATGACTCCTGGCAGTAATTTGCGCCAAACTACTAGGAAATTAAAGCAAATAAATTTCATTTGCAATATGGCACCACTTTTCCTTTGCACGAGCGACTTGTCACGAAGCCGCCACAACAGGCCTTCACAGCTAGATTAACAATGTCCAAGACAAATAATAGTGAGGAACCCAACCAAAGAGTAAGTGAAATCAGGAGGGGAAACATCGCTTCCTGGAGCGGTGAGATAATGTACCGTGGCAAGTGGCAAGTTAAGCTAGCGCCGTGTGTAGAGGTAGAATAATGGATGAATGAATGAATGAATGATTCAGTGAATGAATAATTGTATCTTTTCCAGGTGCTGGAGACTACACAGAGAGTGGAAGCTCTGCCGGTGAGGGCGCCACTGCCGCTTCGCGCATGGCGAGAAGCCTCTGCGTTTTGCGGCCGGATCGCTTACCAACGCCACCTATTGAGAGAGGCTGTGGAAGGGGAGAAAAGGGGCGGGCCCAGCACTCCCGAATTTGGTGATGGAAGGTTACCCTGAGTACACAGCGGGAACAGTTGAGCTGGGAAAATTCGAGGGCTGAAAGTGGTGTTAGCATGAGGGACTAAGTTTTCGGTGTGGGAGGGGGAGTGATGCTGGACGGGGAAGAGTCTGGGCGAAGGCGTACCGTTCGCGGCCAATACTTGGCGAGGCCGCTACTCTCGCGCCCATGAGGTGCCTATGTCCTCTTCTTCACCGTCGCAGCTATGAGGCTTAGTAGACCGCTTTAGCTTTCATTGTGACATTACCTGGTCACCCGCCCACGCACACCGCAATGGTTGTTTCGCCTCCTCTATGTATTCCTACTCCGAGGGCCAAACCCGTCACCGATAACCGCCGACCAATTTGTCTGTGGCCACTTTTTCATGCATCTAAAGCATGCTCGTCTTTTTAAAAGGCAGCAGTTAAGCTGCTACACCAACCACCCAGTCGAGTTACTAGGCCCGATGGCTGCCCTGAAAGCGAAGACCCCCGTTCTACATCATACTTATTCCCTAAGTCACCGCAAAAAGCTGAGCGAGATGGTTTGCTGTCATCTTGAAAATTCACAAAACACGGACGTATTTTACGAAGGACCGCACATAGCGCCGACTTAACATTGAATATATTTTGATTTCATAAAGTTATGATTGCATGAACTAAGCGCGCTGCGGCGCATACCACACTCCTCTCCGAATTTCACCAGCGTGGTCACTACTGTCAGGGATTCGGAGGCGTCTACCTAAGCGGCAACTGTGAAACGGGGTCAACAAGAAGCTGCAGGCGGGCAAAGAAATGCCGCCCAAGATCAAAGAGGCATGCGCTCACTGCAGTTACATTTTCTACCCCCGTGTCTCAAAAGGATAACTATTATGAAATAACCATTATTACTTTGAGTCGAGGTACTGGTGTTAGGGCACCCACCCGCTGTGAGGCGTCCTTTAATGGTGGGCCGGACGCGTCGGTGAAACTGTACTAGAGCGTGAAGACGGGCTAGTTGGTTCATACGGAAGGCAAAAAACAGCGCAAGGAAGCGGCACGGAAGACGACGAAAAAAAAAAAAAAAGAACAGCGCCCGCATTTGTTTCTTTCTCGTCTTCCGTGCCGTTTCTTTGCGGTGTTTTTTGCCGCCAGTGCAACGTTTCGTACCGCACTGGAGTCTTGCTACGTGAAACGAGCGCGGAGAAAAAAAAATTCTACGCGGGGCATCGCTGTCTTCTTTTCCCTTTCAATTTACTGCCAGATTTCCCGGCAGTTAAATCTGTCAGTGACGTCTTGTGCTCTGGTCACTTAAAAAACCGTTATCTTCTCGAGCTGCTGTAATCACGCCGTTACCTTTGATCCGTCTTTTCGTGTAACGCGAGGTAAAAGTGACTGGTGATAACTCAAGCGGGCTGCTTACACTTACGGATATCGAACTTTACTAACGGAGGCAGCGCCGAGAAAGAACTTTGAGCTCCGCAGATCAAGGACGCACACAACCATGTAGTGTAATAGTACGTTGCTACGCTGACAGGCGCACCTGAAGGACCTATAGAAACTGAATATAGAGCCGCGTGTGGCCAAAGTCAACGCCCCAGGTCGACGCAAGCCTCTTTCGCGGAGGTTTGGCCAAGGAGTTCTCGTCGGCTGTTCAGCGCTGGTTTACCACCATCTTAACATAAAGGTATAGTGAGTCCTTTCTGGTCTTTACGGAATCAATAGAACACGGTGTTCACCTGTGTGCGCCGATATCGGAAATAGCGTGCGTTAAAAAAATATCATGTTCTTTGCCGGCTGCGCTGTTTACAGCTGTTTTTTTTTTTTTTAATATATCCAACTGTCGGACGCCTACACTTGTAATTAGAATGTTTTCGCGTAGGAGAATCGTCCACCACCGCCACGCCCGAAAGCAAGCCTAGTGATCCTGGTTTCAAGCCTACCACAGAAACCAATTTCCACGGTGAGTTTGAGAGGTCATGGCGCGCACCTAACGTGGACCTTTTAATCCTTGCAGATATGTGCCTTTGTAGATTTATAAACAATTTTGTTTTAGTAGATGGCGATGTAGCCCGAAATTCGGTACCAATGCCAGGGATTCTTCATTATAAACGTAGAAAAGCGATGGAACCGGTGCCGTTTGCGCTACAAAGATTTCAATGTTATATTATGAACAACAATTGGTTGACATTTACCTTCACCCAACAACAATGAAATAACCATGAAAATGATGTTGCAGATAAACATACAAATGGACGTAAGTTAGCAATTCAACCATACCTTATTCTCAAGTGTATTGACTGGGACGCTGTCCATATATACATGCCCAATACCTAACGAGTGTGGGAGAAAAACATGTTTGCTTCTATTTTCCGGTGCACCTTATTTCCCTGTTATTAGACTAATAAAACAAGGACAGCAGTTTTATTTCAACAGAAAAAGATCGGACTTTCCGTTTCACACAGTGGCTTTGTGATGGTTCAGGAATACTGTATAGGAGCGACGGCTTCATAGTAGCAATATTAAATTTGCGGCTGATTATTATTCATGCTAACTTTTGAGAGAAAACTCTTCACGGTTATGTATTGCATCCAGCCCAACATTATAGTACCATCGCATTTGTTTCGGGGTAGCTCCAATAAATACACAGTCATTTTCTGCGGCCATCCCGCTCTTTTAAAAGGTCGCGTATTGAGGCACGCTATTACGCACGCACACACGCACACACACACACACGCACACACACACACATACATGCACACACGTGCGTGCGCATGCGCCCGAACCGAGCTCTTTCGATTTTGGTTGGTTGTTATTTCCACAGAAGAGCTGCGTTTGCAGCCCTTCAGCTAGAGAGGTTTAGAATTACGCTTCGGTATTAAATTAAGTGCTACCTATGAAAGCTTACGAAGTAGCTGCTTTAGCTTAAGAGCTATAGTTCCACGCGCCAGGAGTAGGCAAGTGGCAACTTTCGACGGGTTAATATTAAACGAAACAGAACAAGCATCGTGCTTTCAAGTACGTAGTTGGCTTTTCTTGAAATAAATTCAACCCAACATTGCAAAAAACAAGGTCATAATTGCTTAGGCTGACGTAGGAAGAGCGCTCCCCCGTGCGCACGTTGGCGCGCCATCTGGGCTCTTGTGCGAAAATGGAAAAACAAGAACGGGGGAGATGAATTGCACCGTTTCTTAGGCACTTTGGCGCACTACTTCGTCTATGAAGGTACCAGGTGTACTTTTACATTTGGCGGGAGGGAGTAAAGGAGAACGGAGAGGGAATAAATGAAAAGCTCCGTTTGTCGTACACAATTCCTGTCCACTATTTCTATACACTTTGTTCAACAACAGCTTCCTCTTTCCCTTCCCTCAAAAAGCAACTGCCTTAGCCCTTGAGGCAATCCAGCTGTTCCGCCTAGCATACAAACCCGGCCATGGCGTCCGATATGTCACATGTTTCGTCGTCAAAAATATTATGCGGCCAAGAAAAAACTTGCACTTTCGACGCAGGTTTCCGCTTTGTAAAAAAAGCGCCTAAAAGTCTCGAAAAACAAAGTTTTGCATGTCAGATTAAGTTGATGTCAAAAGCGAATCGACGTTTCATGAAGCTGTTCTTCTCGTAAATAAAAACGCTTAAAATTCTTTAAAAAATATCTCCACGTTGGCTGATGTGTTTCCACTTGTGAAATTAACTGACAGGCGCGGCATTTTTCACCGTGGTGTTCTTCTACCGACTCGTAATCTTGTACGATAAAGCAACAGTCAATGAGATATTTTAGATTGTGATATAAACGTTTATATAAGAAATTTATCAGATATTTTTATCCGAGCCATCTGCTCCGCAATAGGCGAGTGTAAATGAGCAGCATTAACGGCTAGCGAGTGTGATGTGTGAAGGAGTGCGGGTAAGCGCGCTTACTGCTCTGCGTAAATGCGATTGAGGTAGAAGGGAATGGCACTTCAGTAAACAGAGTAAGCCATCAGGATAGCGATGTAATTAAGACAGAAAACTGAACTTAGCGACCCTTCGAGAAAAGCAGGATTTACTCGCTCTCTACGCGTTGCAACGCGGGACACACAACACACTCCGAGTAAGCGCGATTTCGATTAAAGCGATCTTGTATAAAGTAACTCTCATCTATTAGCGCGTTCGTCTGACCGCGGTTACATGTAAAACTGGTACGTGCATTCCTGTGTTTCATATTTTGTTTCCACCACGCTTTCTTCTAATGCTGCGAGTTCTTCGCAGACGAAGGGTGCCACTGGTCCTACGGCCACGGCGGTAAGCGGATGCTTGAAACATATCAACCTTACTTTTGTATTACGTCGAATACAAATTGTGCAGAGATTTAACGACATGAGTTTATACTGCGACTTGCCTTCACGGATAGCCATTATATTGGTGTATCCGGGATATTTCTCTTTCGGGTATTCTGTTCACATTTTGAAGACGAATGTGTTTAATTGCTTAGGCACACGTTGACATTTTTGTTTGTCTCTCCATCTGTCCGTCCACCCATTCATCAGTCACTCTGTCCGTGTTTCCGGTCACTGGTAAAAATTGAGCTCACGTTTTGTGTGCGGGAAAAGGGGTGGGCACTACCGATGGAGTCAGGCATGACAGATGACTGCGAGGTATCCACAGGGCGGAAAGCTGCTTGCGTTGACCTCACCGTGCTGTAGGCACTGGCGTCATCGGAGGCAGTGCTGGATGTGGTTCCGTATACAATAAATGAGCTGAGGGAGAGGTGACACTGTCACGCAATAAAAAAAATGATGTCTCCTTCAAAAATTCTCTATTTGGAAAAGGTTGTGCACGAAATCCCGCGATTTAAAATGCCCCGGACGACCACCTCGCACCGGAAGCCCCACGTGTTATGCCACGTTTTGGAGAGCTCCGTACTCATAAGCTGGTGACACATTTTCCCCTCGCCGACTGCTCCACTACAAAATTAAGTACCGTACTCTTAATATGACATCAGTGTATTTAAATGTATTTTTATGCTTTTTTTATAAACGGGATATGAAAAGAGTAAAAAAATTAAAAGTAAAAAAGAGTAAGAAAGTAAAAGGAGTAAAAAGAGTAAAAGAGTAAAGTAAAAAGAGTAAAAAGAGTAAAAAGAGTAAAAAGCTTCGCACTAGTGGCGCGAAGACTGAGCAAACAGCGAAGCTGGCAGCCCCACCTTGCGTATTCGTGGTTCGGCTAAGTTTATGCATGGCTATGCTTGGAGGCTGGGCCAAGTTTTCTGCGTGGTGGTGCTTTTAGGCTCGATTGAGTTTTCTGCGTGGTTTCGTCGTTACCCTTATAGAGAAATGAACACTCGGTCATTAGGCTATGTACAATGAACGCGTGCGCACTGGCTTTGCTGTGAAGCTCCAAGAGAAGTGGATGGCGCAGCGCGGCGAGCGTTTGTTCAACGTTTTGAACTCGTTCTGTGGCCACCGTCCCGCTTGTGTGGTCTGGCATGGGGGACGCTAATTAACAGTTTCATTGACGTTATCGCTTCCGCTCTATCGGGATTCTTTTATTTTGCCGTTAATACTTCTCTTTGCACCATCGAAACTGCACCACTCGTTGCAACAAGCGACACAGCGAGCAACCCCGCGGTGCGTTTGCAAAGCCGTATTTGTACAAGTTTTATCGCGCCGCCTAGAGGTGGCGCCACGAGTCTCTCCCGTACGCAACGCGGCAAAGGTACCTTAGTGCCTCCCCGCACGGTGATGTCATCTCTCGACGAGGTTTTTCTGCGCACGTTCGCCGGCCCAACTTAAACATCATAGCTGTTAAAAGATAGAGGAAAAGTAAAGGTACCTTTGTCCGATGTTTCTAGCTCTTCAAATGGTGCATGTTTTCGTCCTCTAAGTTGGCGTAAGGCAATTATCAGTTAGTTTTGATGTTGGCCATAGATGTTGGCAAAACATACTTGGCCGTCTAAAAACAGCGGAGTCTGTATTTTTGTTCAGAATCACCTCCATGGTGAAGTAGTTCATTTCTTGCTGAATGTTGCGCTCCGTCGACCCAGATGTGGCTCGGCTGAAGTGGCACACCCTAAGACCACGAAACAGTTGGTTTCGCGGGCCACTAGGCTACGCCAGTGACGCCGCCATGATGAAGTTCACTGCTGGTGATCACTTACGTGGTAATGGCGTTCACGCAAATCCTACTAAGGCGATGCAACTAATTGTGCTGCTAAGGGCAGAATGTATGCCATTCCAATGCTAGTAAGGGTGAGCCGAGATGTGTCGTTTCGACAAAGACGCAATTAAAGCGCTTTTAAGCCAATGGTCTGCCCTTCTGAACTCTGTGACTATCCCTTTCGCTCTTTCTGCCCTTTTTTGAGTTGTTCATTATCTATTTCTAAATCATTTAGGCATCCAACAATGGCGCCTCGTAGTATATCCACGGAAGAATGGTTCGAGGAAATTGGCATTGGGGCTTTCGGCAAGCGGTGATTATGGCGTGGGACTATTGTTGTTGGCGGGGTATTATTGAGACACGGGGCTAACGTCACAGGTTTTTGCGACGGGGATTGTGCGCGCGAGGCAATCGAGATGCACCCTGAATGGTGGTGCACGAAGGCAGTAATTCAGTGGGTACCACGCGGTGAGGCGGTCATTGGAATGCTCTTGTTTTGGGGGACCACCAGTTCCAGGAGTCGAAATTAAATATGGATTCCTGGTCTCGGAAATATGAAACCGAGGAGTGAATGAATACTTGTCAGTGCAAAAACGTTATCGGGTTTCGAAAATATTTCAATCGAAGCGGGAAGATCCGAAGTCATTTTGTTTCAGAACCCTAGCTTCGACTTACAGCAATATTTCCGTTGAATGTTAAAGATAATTTTAAGGTGCATGTTCAGTTTTCCTTTGAGGATAAATTTCGGCCCGAACGGAGTAGGAAAGCGCTCGTATACTTCAACTGCCAAACATATGGCTTGAAAAATTTTGTCTGGCAGGCTTTTCTGCTTAGTAGTGCGTCACTGGGAAATAAAAGTATGGTGCAGTTTGCTCGAGCACGGGACTTGTCTTTATGCCTAGCTGGAAAAGCCAGGCGTCGTGCAACCACTCGACATTCGCGGGCCCTCGCACGCCTGTACTTTAAACCGGCCAAGAAGACGAAAATAGTTGGGTTAGTTTAAAACCCCGGTTTATTAAAGAAAACAGAGGATGCAACAACGACCCTCGAACAACTTTCGGTGCGAATTATCTATGACATCACATAATCTTGTTTTTGTGATTGGCGGCAGTCGACCTAGGCCACCAAAGAAGAAACAAGTCTGGGTGATAATAGGCCTCTAATTCCGTTCCATCATATCACTGGAATTCTAACCTGCAGTTAACGCACTCATAGCTGTCTCTTACTGCGTGCGAATAAAGGCATAATACGTTACTCCTTCCCGTATTTCTCCAATGTAGCCTGAAATTGGTCAGCTTGTTTTAACAATCCTGGCATTTTTTAGTTGAGAATATATCTTCCGTGGCTGTAATGGAGCTGAGTGAGTTACCAACGGAAAGTTCTTTCATATTGAACAAAGTTGCATTTTGCCTTGGTGTTCCTTTAACGCGTGATAAGGCCGCTAGACGCTCCCTTCCCGTGGTACATATTTTTGTTGGCTGCGCACAGGAGCGTCCAAATGGGCCACAATGAAGTGCATCAGCAACAACCAGTGCGGCGGTCGGCACCAGTCGCCGGTGGCACTGACGACGCCCGGCACGGCCGAGCCTCCGCGCCTGACGCTTCCCACGTCCCTTAAAACGACGACGAAGTACACAGTCACCGACTCCGGTCACGCTAGTGAGTCGAGAGACCCGTAGTCGCAGGTTTTTTATCGTGCCGCAGCACTCGACCTCTTCTACCCATCATAATCTATGTAGGTCAGAATTTTGAGCCCATGCGACACTAGCCACTCTCTTAATTTAAATGGTAGATTTCGGAGTGGACTACGCGCCAGAGGAAATCAAATGCAGAGAAATCTCAAGTTGTCTCTGATGCTCCAAGTCAACGAATAAAAGACATGTTTTCCTGATACCCTAACGCAATAAGCATTTCTAGTCTCACCAGGTCCGCATTGCTGAACCAAATTCTTTTCGGTGCTTGTTCGCTGATGAAACCTGGGCCATGAGGGGCTCCAATTTGCGGGGCTGCAAATTAATTTTGGCCACCTGGATATCTTAACCTACGCCGAAATCTCTACACAGGGGCGTTTTCGCTTCCACCCCCGATCCCGATCTGGCAAGCAGCCGCTGTGGTCGGTATCGAACCCGTGGGCTAGAAACTGTTAGCACTGTTTTTCTCATCATTCAAAGACACTGTCTCTGCTTTGGACCCCGTTGACAGCTAGGCCCTTCCCTAGCCCTTCTGAGCAGTTTGCGACCTATATTTGTTTTTTGTCTACCAGAATTGATCACAGAAGTTGCATCGTTCTACATTTACTGGTGTATACGACGCGAAGCACGCTTTAGTTTTTAAATATGTGTTGTATGAACGAATCATTGGCAGGTATACGACTAAGTCGACACGTTCTGTGTAAGAATGAAAAAATAGGTTTCTTTCCCTTGAATTGCCTTAAAAAATATCTCGTTGTTCCGTGTATTTCCTTTACTCTCCAAGTATTGTTCACACAGCACCACGGTGGGCTGTATCTTCCTGGCCTAAATTCTTTGGGAACGAAACAGGGGTGTAAATGAATGACGAAAGTGGTCGCGCGAGTAATGGAAACAATGCTATCATAATATCAAAATAATTGAAGCGATCCCGAGTGAGCTACTGTCCGTGCGCGCCCAGTGCTCATTAAAGTCGACGAGGAGGACTACCAGTGGACCGTGGCGGACAATGAGACTAACCCGCCCACGAACTACAAGCTGGTCCAGTTCCACATCCACCTCGGCACGGACGACCAAAAAGGCTCCGAGCACACGCTCGATGGAAAGGCGTATCCACTCGAGGTACGTGGCAGACCGAGCATGAGGGACGCATCGAGAGAAGATGTTCCTTATGGTGATAGAATAATGCACCCCAGCTCGTAGCCTCGACATAACCTGATGAGGCTCACACCCCGGGGTTCGAGACAAATGCGACAAACACAGCTGAGAGCCCCGTGGTAACGAGATGATGCTCGCAACATGGGAATAGAGACAAATGCGAGAAACCGCAGCAAACAGCAAGGAGAGATGCCCCGAGTTGTGTTTGCCCTTACGCCAGGGGTCAACCGGTAATTAAGAGATAACCGCCACTGTATACCTACTTTGCGCGTCTGCCGGAACTCTTAGATAAGTTGCTGGACAAACAGAAGAGAAGATGATTACGATGCTTAGTGCACTAACCTTTTGTAACGAGGCGTTTTTTTCACACTGGATTTAGTAGTAACAAGAGCCACCATGTCGGTGAGCAACTTCAATTTTCAGACTGACACACGTTTGAGGTCACTTCGGTGGCCAGTGATGTCAAAACGCTGTTGGTTTTGGCGCCGGTACTGTTGGGCAATCTTTTGACAAGGAGTGGCGGCTATTTTGTAGCAGATGGCGGAGGCATTGTTCTACTAGTATACATCGCTTTCTTTTGGTCGAAAAAGCCCTCGTTACGGATCCAGTTGTTATGCTTGTTGAAATCGTCCTTGCACCATACCAATGCAGGTACACCTTGTGCACATGGATGCGCGATACGCGACCCTTGAAGAGGCGATCATAAATCCTGGCGGCGTCGCTGTCCTGGCGGCGCTGTTCGCGGCGGTAAGTCATCGGCTTTCAATATATATATATACATATATATAGCAGGTAAGAAGTTCCGGACTACCGTAGCAATAGGTCAAAACTTGGGTGCAGACACTTGGAAAACACTGAACAAGGGTTTTATTGTTCCCAACAGTTTCGAAAGGAGAACCTTTCTTCTTCAGGGGTTATTTTAGAATAGACAGAAAAACGCTTATACACACTTTGCCTCCGAGGGCTTCCCTTTCTCCTCACCCTCGTCAATGAGAGCTCTCGGGGAGAGTAAAAGAGGGGGAGAGTAAGAATAAGATGTCGTAACTATACTACAGAAGGTGGAAAAAAGCAAGAAAAGAGGAAGGGAAAGAGGAAAGGTGTAAATGGAAAGGAGCCACAGTTGCGGCATTGATAGACAGAAAACAGACGCATAAAGTTCAACCGATGTGTGTCTACAGAGAAAACGGCGTGCTGCGTCTGCGTGTGGAAAGAGAGAGAGAGAGATACATAAAATTTGGAGAGTCGAAGCTCGAAAGCCTGAACGAAAAGTCTGTGGATGGCAGAGAAGCATGCCACCCTCTGCCTACTGGTGATGAATGGTAAAAAAGAACGAAAGAGAGGCATTTTTTAATGGTGGTTTGAGACCGTCGTTAGACAGAGGCAAGAACCACATGGCTGCAGGTGCCCGAAGGAAGCTGATCGGGAAACGAAGCATTCGTGGACAGCCTTGAAAAAAAGGATCAGTGAGTCCCCAATGCGCGGAGGCTCGTACGGGTCCGTCTGAGTCCGTCTGACCATTTGCCTTAAGCTGCTTAAGGCAACCTTGTAACCTTCTTCCAAATGCGACAAAAGTATCATTATCAAATATGTTTTTTACATTATCTTCACAAATTTATATTTAAATTCTCTTTATAATTAGCGCACTTATATTTGTTATTTGTACACGTGTATCTCCTTTTCCAAACACTAGTCACTTTTTGTGGTGAGATCAATCCTGAAACACTGGGCACTCAGGACACTGTGTTGTCGGAGGGGTCACTAGTCACAAAAAACCTGTGAACTAAGTGCCAATCGTTTCATCGAGTGTGTTATGTCTTTGCAGAATCTAACAAGTTCCCGCTCCTGAAATAATTTTTTGTACGTTAGCTCCCAACCATTTTCTGCCCGTCCTCACTGCGTGAGAATGAGGTGCTCATTTCACGGTAAAGCTCTGTGTTTCCCAATGCGTTCAACGCGCTTTGTGCCGCAGGGTGCTGAGAGCAACCCAAAGGATACACTGGAGCCCCTTGTGAAAAAGATGACAACACCACAGGTACCTACCACTTTCAATTTGCCCCTGCTCTTGTTCGTGTAAAGTCCTGGGGGTCAAACGCCGCCTTTGGTTAGGAGGACTGGTAAAGCGAATGTCAACGAAACAAGAATTAAGCCACATTCAACGCGGGCAAGCGAAAATTCAATTCTCGAGGACTGGTGTACTGAGGTGTGTACTTAAAGGAGTACTGACACGAAATTTCAAAGCTGAGATGACTATGTAAAACGCTTCCTTTTTATCAGGAGATATCTCCCAGCAAGTTTCAACAGCAACCGTTCAGCGAAACATATTTAAAATTCATTTTAATCTTCGCCCGCACGAGAAATCCCAGAGCGGGCCGACGTGACATCATCTGCTACGTGCCCCAAACTGCCGACTTCGGGGCTCCCGTGACGAAGCCGACGCGCTGGCTGTGGTTGGCGCGCGCTGCTCGGGCGTGTGTACACGTCATTGTTTTGCGACTGACGTCATGCTGCCCGGGCCTGTGGGGACGGCGAAAACCTCGGCCGGTCTGGGCGCGCGCGTGCGCTCGCTCGCGCGCGCTTCCAGAGAGGCAGCGATACGGCAAGAATGGTGACGTCATGTTATACATGCTGTCATGGCGGCCGCTCGGCGTTTTTCAGTCGAAACCGAAACTGGCACGAATAAACGACGCCGTAAATGAATGTTTACGCTGCGCTCGACCATCTAATCTGCCATTCTATGATTAGTGGGCTGGTAGGCACGCATAGCAGCGAAAAAAAACGTAACATAAAAATTTCGTGTCAGTACTCCTTTTAACTCCTGCGAGATTCTTCTCCTACGCCATGTAGCAAGGTAGTAAAGCCACTAATACACGTTTGATATCGTTAGTTACAAATCAAGACACCACCCATGGTCATACTTATTCTATTATGGTAACGACTTGCACCGCGCAAGCTAGAACTGCGCATGAAGAGTTGCATTCTGCACGGTGTCTCGATTCCTCTAATAAAAGAACAAACTGTTTTATATGCAGAGCTCCAAGGAAAACTCATATTCATTCAACAACTTCAACAACTAACTTAGGTGCTTGAAGGCAATGAACATTCTCAAATTACTTTCACACCGCTCCAGTGGTGTGAACAAGAATATCTGCTGCGATTTTTCGCGTGGCGTCGTGGGGTCGAGGGTGAACTAAGCAACTGTGGTATATTGGTCAGCTACAAAAACAGCACTAAAAGTACTGAACCCAGTGCTGCACCTGGGGCTTCTCCTTGGGTGTGGCGCTTGCCGGACTAGTCCTATGAAAAACTGGAAGTGAAATGCATCAGGGGGTGTATGTTTAATTGTAACACGTTTTCGAAAAAATCTCAATGGGTAACGTTCCTGATAATTCCGCCATTAATGATACTTGATTACTGCATTTTTTATAAATCATCCAGTTATTTATACTCCTTTCTTTTCGGGGCCATCTTTTTCGGCACAAACAAAACATCCAGCTCTTACTCTCTATGTTCCGAGGCATTTCCAGCTTATGTCGTGGGCCTGTCTTTCCCCAAAAGGTAGAACGAGGGCACCAACCAAAAGAGCGATTCTGCAGTACTTGTTTTTTTTTTCTGTGGGAGAAATACAACTGCGGCAAATATTATTGGGACTTGTCAAAAACTGCCTCCATGGTGTCTTCTGCTGAACACAGTTCCAAGTTAAATTTCTGCAGGACTGTGGACTTTAATAGCAGTGTTTTCAAAGCACAGGCGGAAAACCATTCTTCTTGTTGTCAATCACAGTTTAGAACAAGAAATTCTTACGTCCATCATATTCCCATCATCTGGAAAGCTTTGTAAAAACCACGTTCTCGATCTCTTTTTAATGCTATTTGTCTGCATAGACGTGAAATCTTGAACTATGTCGCTATGTACCAGGTTTCTGCGTACTATGCCATTGCCGGGAACGACGTTGCGGATCAAAGAGTGGCTTCTGCTGCACTTGGGAAGTCAGTCAACATAACAACACTAACTTATACTGACCTCAAGCAACACATCACAGAATAAATTCATAAAACATGGCAGGCAGACTGGAGTGAACAGGCAGACAATAAACGGCACGTAATGAAACCCCACTTGGGATGGTACACGATTGGCTCTCAAAACAGGCAGACGGAATTTGCCTTAGCTAGACTACATATAGGCTACACAGATACACGCACTCACCTCTATTAAGTGAATCTTCAAGACCCCTGTGTGGCAAGTTGGGAGATGTCCTATTCATAATTCGCTTCTAATTAAATACAAAACACTCGACACAAGACGACACAAAAACTTTCCAGAGCTGTAGAGAAACGACGTTGCGCTGCAGCCATCGTAGGTTTTAGCTAATGATACCATATTTTTTCTTAAGCGTGTTTTAAGTATTTATTTGAGATTAAATTTTTACAGCTCATATTTTATCGCATGTAATAGCAACCTGGCCCTATAAAGCAGTCATTTTTAGTGTATTTTAGAGACGTCTATTTCAACTGCATAGTTTTGTTTACTCTGCGTGCCACTTTATCAGTATTTATTTTTTATGGCACTCGTTACTCTATGTTGGCCTTGCTCCAATAAAAACAACAAAGATCACCAATTCCCTGCTGCAGAAAAAGGACTCGGAGCACTTGTAACCCGCGCGATTCTGATTTTCCGTGAGGCGTTGCGTTGGAAATGAGGCAGCTTTATGGTGGCAGCCTTCAAAGTGTAGGTAGAATGACCGGAGAGAATTTTGACTAATTCGTTATCATTGTTATCGGGACGAAGCAGTCGTTTTAATGGAGCCAGCTTGTATTCTGTCTTCGTGGCCCCCTCAAAGCAAACGTAGAAAGGGTCACCTGTGAGCTCCTTGTGCGAGTAAGACGTTTGTAACGAACTTCATCCTCGTGTTCGCTGCCGAAACAGGAGACAGACGGGACCGAGCTTGACATGAAGAAGTTTTTCGGTGGGCTCGATAACCCGGACTACCTGTCGTACAGCGGCTCCCTCACAACACCTCCATGCACAGAAGGCATCAAGTGGTTCGTGTTCAAGCAGAAAGCCATCGTCAAGACCGAAACGGCAAGACATCTTATTCCACGTACATGCGTCATATGTGAACGGAGCAGCAGTATGCTTGTGGTGCACGCAAACAAAAATAGCCCGCCTAGCTGCTCATCCAAACGTGTGCAAACATGAAATGTGTAGCGGTACCAAGACCAAGTCCTGGGCTTAGTCGGTGGCCGAAGTCCATGTAGGGATAGTTGCATTAGAGAGGATTGGCCATGGCGTACAGGAGTGCGTATATCTAGGCTCGATGCTGAAAGGGTTTCAGTGAAATGGCAGTTTGAAGGAGAATTGTTGTCAAACATCAGCAAACGAAAACTCTATACGAACTATCTAACACTGTTGCTGGAGTTTATGCTTACCAATTTCGGTAGCAGCTGGGTGTCAAACTTTTCATCCGGTCTCTTGCACTGATGTTATGAATGTACTCTTGGGCCACGGAACCTAATATCAAAATGGGCTTTTGCATCCTTGCGCCCCTCGTCAGTAAGGAATACAAAAAAATCTGTTGAACTCGCCCACAGGTTAGCAGACTTTTGTTTCGTTGGGAGCATGGCGGCCGTGCCCTCTTCCCCAAAAAATGTGGTGGTACTGGGACGGCGGCTTCGCTAAACAACGCCATTAATTCTGCCTAAACTGATAAATACAACTGGTACTTATTTTTCTGTCGCAAGCTATTCACCAACCTTACCCGGCTTAGATGTATGGTCACGTCGCAACGATCAGCCGTGTTGCAATGTCCCTGAAGGAACACAAAAATCAACCAAATAATCGGTGGTCACGTCTACTTCTTTTATTTTTCCTTTTGAATCGGTTTGTGTTTTGGTTCTTCGGGCTTTTTTACGTTTCTCTTTTCTTCTTACCTTTTTTTTTCATGTTTTCTCTCAAATGCTCTTTTTTATGTCTAGTTATTGCCATTTTTATTGCATTAAGCTAGAATAAAATCGCACGCTATTATACTTCATGGTTTTACCAACATTTAGTTTAGATCTAGTCGGCGAGACCCTGCTTCCAGTTTCTACCACACCCCCCTTGTTGGCGTCAAGTCAACGGACTGGCTATCTGTACTGTACTGGCCAACGCACAGGCTAGCTGCATGAGTACCCGCGCGGTGGCTCAGTGGCTAAGGCGTTGTGCTGCTGAGCACGAGGTTGCGGGTTCGATTCCGGCCGCGGCGGCCGCTTTTCTGATGGAGGCGAAAAGCAAAAACGCCCGTGTGTTCGAGATTTCGGCGCACGTTAAAGATCCCCTGGTGGTCAAAATTAATCCGGAGCCCTCCACTACGGCGCGCCTCATCGCCAGCGTTGCGTCGGCGCGTTAAACCCTACAATCAATCAATCAAACCTGCATGAGTACAAATGATCGGAGCACTGCATTTTAAGGTTGTCTAAAGGCAGAATACAACTTTGTTCACTTTGAAGAAAACTAGCCCTTTGTAACTCATGCAGCTCCATTCCAGCCACGAAACATGTTTTTAGCAGAAAAACCGCAAATATTAGAGTAATTCTGAATTTTGTGATGCAGTGACATAATACGGACTAGAGTGACGTACTACAGGCAGGCGCTAAAAATGTTGTGTTATGGGCACGTTACCATTCAAATTATGATCAAACGGAAATAGAGGCCCCAATACAAACGCCAAATCACGTTCCTTGGCGGTGACTTTTGACGGCGGCGGCCAACCGCACAAACTAGATTCTATGAAGCATAGTGAAATCACTGGAAAGTGGCTGGTGAGTTGCCACTGCTTCATTCGTTTTCAAGAAAATAGCTACAGCGCGAATAGAAACTCACCCGACAGTACACACTGTTAAGCATCATCTGTTTCCACGACGATCCTCAAGTACTTGTTGGAAGTTTTCGATAAAACTGGTGCCATTTCTATCGAAGCAAAGTAGTTTTTTTTTTAATGAACCAAACTTGTATTTTGTCTGCATGGGGTCTTTAAATAGTAACTCCCGGTAATCTCCGGTAAATCTGTAATTTACTGAGTGATGACACCAACATTTATTTTCGAACAAAATTGTGGCCTGATATGAACATTTCAATATTTGGAAAAACAAAGTTCTGTGGTCTCTTTATAATATTCTTCATCGGTTAGCAGAGGCAAACACCGAATCGAAGTCAAAGCCTCATTTCTCTTATTTCTCTGGTTTCAGCTCGCACAGTTCCGAAACCACATCGCATCGCACTCAAAGGAAAACAACAGGCCGCCTCAGCCCCTAAATGGACGCGTTGTCAAGCACTTTCGGACGTAGCAAACAGAATGAACTCAGCGAGTTGCCCTTCACCTTCCACAGTTTCTGTTCAGTTCAAGTCCTCCCGCATCACTAATTCGCCGTCTATACGGGCTTCCCACACTGACCCACGATCGTGCCATGACAAACGCGTCGGGAAAAAAACTGAACACTGAAGGGTCATTTATTTAATAAATTCGTGTGCTTCTAACCTTACCTCTACGAAAAAAATGTGCTGTCAAGATAAGCTCTCATATATATAATGGTAAGTAAGCGGCACAGTGAATGCTTTTTGAGCATCAGGAGGAGGATAGAAAATGTGGCCAGCGGTGGTGAAAAATGGTGTGGTGGAAAAGGAGTGGCGGAATAGGAGTGGTGGAATGTGGCCAGCCTCCTTGATCCAGAAGTCCACGAGTTCGCTTTGCGTCCTATGCTCTGGTCACCAGTGCTCATACGTGCCCCGGAAACGTCCTTTCAAGCGCGGTCTCCCGGTGCTCAAGGGGGAGGGGAATCGGTGGATGGTGTGGTATGTATGGGCAAGAGCCAGGGTAAGCGTTAGTTGGTTTTAGTAGTAGAGATGGTTACAGTGATGTTATAAGGTAGTTGTATATGGCGGGGATATCTGGGGAAGCCGGTGTCGTCTTAATAGGGATGGTTTGAAGTCTGCGCCAGATCGATGCCTCGTAGGTGGAGAAGAAGGGGTCAAAGAAGAGGAAATATCAAATCCTGGAATGCAGGAACACGGATGGCACGTGTATGTGGGCTCATCAGGGGAGAGGAAAAGAGCGTTGGTTGGCCATGCTGATTAGAGTGCCCGGAAGGAATTGTCCAGCCAGAAAGCTAGCCAGGTACAAGTAGCCACAGCCAAGCCACTAATCAGCCAAAGCCAGCCAGCCACAGCCAGTTTCATTACTGTCATCGTCATTGGCCTATCTACCTGAATGGGCGTATCGCGAGGCCGTCGCAACCAATGGGCATTTGCCGACAGGGCCTGGTTGAGCGTATCGGAACACGGCGTTTTGTTCGCCAAACGAGACACACTAACTAATGTAATGCCACCTTAGTTGCTTTTATGGCAAATTTCCTGACGCCCTTCATATAAGTTTGGATAGCAACTGAGGCAGACGTTTTCCTACGCAATCTTTTTGTGAAACATTCAGGCGAATGCCTACAGATCGATTAAGTTCTGGCATGATTCAGCTTGCGTGCAGTTTTCTTTAAACTCAGTTCATTTATCTTCACATGCCACGCACACTGTGCAAACCCTCACGGTGGTCATACATCATTAAGAACAAGATTTAAGCCCTCGAAACTGGAGATTTCTGGTTTCCCAAATGTGGCGGTTTTTGCCTTATACGAGTACGAGATAAACCCATTAATTTGGGGAAAAGTATATGGCAGGAGTGAGGGACGGATGGGGAAGTGGAGGAAGAAAGCAGGGAGTGTAGTGCTGGGAGGAGCAGGGGCCGGGAGGCCTTGCATGGGAAGTTGGGAAAGATGGGAGGTTCGAAGGGGGGTGGGAAAGGCCAGGAAGAAGAGAGGCAAAGATGGGATTGAGTCGGGGGCAGTAAAGGGGTAGGGGAGGAGAAGAGCGCGAAAGTGAGAGGGCTGGAAACGAAAGCCCTTGATGCCATACCACGGGGAAAAAAGTTATCGTCTCGACCGGACTGGGGGAAGCGTTATCGCCCTTCGGTGTCATTTGCGGCGCAGCAATCAGGTACGCGGATTATTGTTGTGTTACATTTGTTTGCTTCTGTTTCACCGCTTTCGATAATGATGGGTGTCTTTCATATCATGTCACTCTCAAAGGCGATCGGCATAGGAAGATTCACCGGGTGACTTCTCCTTGCTCCCGGGTAGCATGCAGCGTTTAATCTCGGTGTCCTGTGAAGCAGAGTGTACTACTGCTTGCGATGTTTTTACATCGCTTATGCACTGCCTCAGGTTATGGGCCCTTTTGACATTCCGGGACTGTCCAGTGCAGCGGGATGAGGAAACCTGGCCTATCATATAAGGAAAAGAGAAGAAAGTAGAAAAAGCGCCACGCAACAGGGTGGCATGTGAAGAAATTCTGAGAGAGAGAGCGCATAAGAAAATCTTGTATTGGGGTAAAAGGACTAGGGCGCGGTGAGTAAGAGTACCGAGTCTACTTGCGACTATTTTTAGGAGCTGTGGGGCCTATTGGCACTAATGGGGATTAATGGGATGGAATGGGTCCTTTGTAAATACCCACGTTTGGCGTTGGACGGGGGTGCTGAGGCGATGGCAGCGCCGATGCGCACAGACGGGGTTAGGTCGCCCCTCTCTTGGTGCTTGTTCTGTTCGGTCTCGCCTCCATCGACAAGAGCGAAGAGAATTGCCGCCACCGGCGCCAGGTTATTCTTCCCCGAGCAAGGTCGAATGATGCCTTTCTTTCCTCCTGATCGTTCAGAAAGGCAGAGGGTGGCGGAGATTTTGACCTCCGTCCTCAGGTGTGTCGGCCCCACTGCTTATCGGGCGGAGGACGGATATGAAGAAGGCAAGCCGGTAGCGGAAAGCACTAACTTCAACAAGCTTGTCCGTAGCTGTGCCACAGAGCGTTCGCATCCAGACTTCCTTCCCGTGGTGGAGTCTGGTCAACAGAGCCCAACGCTTTTCTCACCAACCGTGCGGCTGTTCGGCATCTTTTGGGCCTCCCGACCCCCTATCAGGAATGTTCAGCGATACCCTTCTTAATACCGGCGCGATATCCGCCGCATTTTAATTTTTGACGCAGTAAGTTTTAATTTTGTCTTGGTTCGTTCTTCATCTCTTCTGTAAGTACTTCCGCATACGGGTAAATAAACTTTCTTCTTCAACTACCTCCTTTGTCTTGTCATCAGGTGTCTCATATTCCTTGATTACGACAACACCCAACATCACCGACGAACCAAATTCACTGGCCACTTCCACTTCAGCGAGGGCAGACTACTGATGGGTAGCGGGAAGCGAGAATATGATGCAGGACGGCTTTGCAACTGCAAAGATTCGCTTGGAGGGTCCGAGGGGAGGTGGAGGCTTGCCCAATGAAACATTGTCTGGTATGCGCTATGGGTGGTACGTAAACACTTTGCTAAACTAACAGAAGCTAAAGAGAGAGAGGAGAGAGAGAGAGAAAAACATTTCAATGGGCCACAATAGTGAGACTGGAAACTTAGTTCGAGGATCCATACGTTGCACTAGCTGTCTTGTCCCGTGTCACAGGGATTTGCCTGGTCCTCCAGCCGACTGCCGGTTAACTGTGTCTCCCACAGCTCATGAAAGGAATGGTTGTAGAAGGGTTGTAGATCTGTAATGTGAAACGCATTACATAACAATCCGGTGGATGATATCTAGCTGTGGACAAAATTTGCACAAAGCTGAGTTGTGGGGAGAAATAAATGCATGCGGAACTGGGCGTACGTATGTTCCTCTTTGCAATAGTCGGAGTGTGTATTCATATTTTGAAGTCGGGAATGCGCAGGAGTGTTGGAGATTACGCCTAAGCGTAACGCGTTAAGGTCTTAAGACTTTAATTGCACTGCAGCGTTAAGAACCATGAGTACTTCATCTGGTTAGTACCGGTTGCCGACCTTAGACATCAGAGCGCTACACTCGGTCGAACATCTGGAATTTAGCCTTAACATATGGTTTCCTTAAAGTTCCGCCTAACTACATGCCGATAAACTCCGTATCTCTGTAAGGCGAGCAGTTGCGTACCGGTTGGCGGACACCAGATCTCGAAGCGTGATGTTAGCTTTAATGTTGCGCCGTTGCATACCCGCATCGCACCTTCCCTCGTCTCCGCATAAATCTTTGCGTGAGGGAGATACATACCTGAGAAGTACAGGACTTTTCACGAATGCAACAGATTTCCCGCGAAACCAGCAGCAGGTGTCACGTGTCTTGACCGGCAAAAAAGGGGATAAGGAAGCAGAGGCAGCCTGAAGAAAACATACATATACCACTAAATGAACGTAATAGAGCAAACAAACCAACGTAAACCAAAAAAAAGGTTGAACTACTAAACAAAAATCAATAATCAATCCGCAGAAGAACGTAGCGGTTCACTACCGAAGTCAATACAAAATACCACACCCCCGTCGCGGTGGCTCAGTGGCTAAGGCGTTGCGCTGCTGAGCACGAGGTCGCGGGTTCGCATTCCCGGCCGCGGCGGCCGCTTTTCTGATGGAGGCGAAAAGAAAAAACGCCCATGTGTACGAGATTTCGGCGCACGTTAAAGATCCCCAGGTGGTCAAAATTAATCCGGAGCCCTCCACTACGGCGCGCCTCATCGCCTGCATTGCGTCGGCACGTTAAACCCTACAATCAATCAAGCAATACAAATACCACAGTAGAAGTCTATAACCCAGCTGACCCTATACGTTACGGGCGCTTACGCTGAGCCACGCCTCAGCGAGCGTTCGTTATGTACCGGACAGGTACATTCCACTTGTTTTTGACATGGCTCATGAACAGGCTGGAAAGTTGCCTATGGCTGCAAAAAAGCAACAATACCATATAAGATCTATCAAATTTATTTTGTTATAAAATTGCAGCTACAAAAAGATCTATTTCTCAGGGATTATTTAGAAGCTTCATGCAAGATCAACAAGAATATGTTACTCTTTTGTGTTGATTTTGGCTTAGAGACAAAACAGAAGCCTGTGTGGCTAGCCAAGTTAATAGGCGAGGTACGTCGCGAGCTCCAATGGCGGTGCCCGCGACGGCCGGCGATTGCCGCGCCAGATTTCCCTCCAGTATATATAATAGGTGACACACCGGAGCAGCCTTGTGCAATCCGGCTAAACTTGGCCGCATTCCTTTTCAGATACCCTAGACTAGCAATAACACTGCAAAACTTAACAAAACATAGCAAAGCCCATCAAAACGTAGCAAAATTTAGTAACACCGCAAGAAGCTATGTCGGCTCCCCAGCTCTGTTGCTTTTATTTCTATTAAATTTTTTTGCAACTGCGCACATATTTCCCACCCATTCAACACCCTAAAGAAAACCAAGGGTTTTGAACTTGGTTAACACCCTTTTCGCCACTGAAAAGGAGTATAAACTACAAATGAGGGTCTTGGAACCTAAGAAAAAGGGCGCTAATGATTTCTGACACCCTTATTCCACTTACACTACACCTTTTCTAGGCAATAATTCCGGTAAAATTGTTTAGTGTGTATACATAGCCTTTTTAATTTAAAAGTTCAAATCGACGTTCCATGCGCCAAAGCTAAACTTGGTTCATGAGCCGTATATGGACACGAGCGATCAATGCAGACGACAATATTTTGTGCTTTTGAACATTTCTTACGAGGTTGGGATGAGGTATAAAGGGAATAGCTTGAACTTCACAGTGGAAATATTCATGCATGGTATGGCCTTAACCAATCAACTGCTGAACACCTTTTCCACACCCTTTCAACATTATTCTAAAACCAAGGCTGTTGAAGGTGGTCAACACCCTTTTTTCCGTACAGAAAGGGTCGGTAGAGCTATGAATAAGGGTATTAAAATTCAAGAAAAATGTGTGATGGCTTTCCCAAACTTTTTCCGCTTATGCTACACCCTTTTTTGCCAAAAAAGGTGTAAACAAAGTTTAATGTGTTGCGACATCGGTGCCCTGACCACGTCACCCCCTAGTTGGTTCTCCAGAACCTTGTTGTCTCCTCGTTCAGCTCCTTCCTGGATCTTTCCTCCGTTTGTTCCCAGAGCTCTGGTTTCTTTCGTAATTTTTGCCTGCTTATCCGGGCATTCCCTCAAGCCTGTTTCTAGACGGCCGTACGACGGTGCTATAAGCAGTGCACTATAGCGACGTCCCCCAGCGTTCCAATGGAAAAAGGGCCCGCCTGGCCACTGCTACGCCTACATTAAAGTAACGTAACGTAATATCAAACCAACCTAAGACAACCTACGACATTAAAATCATATAAACACAGAAAACAAACCTAAGCTATGAAAATTAAAATTAAACCAAAGATGTAAAAACTAAAGCAGACAAGAACAAGAGTCGAACCACCGCTCTTCGAATGCGGTACGTCTATACCACTTTCTTTTTACACCACAGCGACTTTTTTCTTGCCTGTTTCAGACATTGCACTCAACATTCACCACAACCAAACAACATTTACAGATTGCTACGGCAGACGCTCTGGCCTGTGTCAGTCGTGTGTTAAAAATTCGAATCTCGTCGGACAGCACTCCAGCCGTGGCTGTAGCACTTAGCTGGAGTGCCGTCGGACGGCATTCTAGACACTGCGTTCCCTCAATGGCCTTCTTCCAATGGCGCCCCTCGTCCGTTCTCCCCTCGCTGTAGCTCTCGATTATTCTGCGGGGTTTTGTTCAATTAGCTCTCTCATGGGCGCCGCCTTTAATTTTTCCAGCCTTTGTCCTCCTTTGGCGCCGTCCTGAGACATCTTTGATTTCATCTCAGGGAACAGTTCCCGACGTGGGTGTCTAATTGATGTTCCACTAGAAAATGTTTTTGACCTTGCCGAATCATAGGAGTTCCCCGTAATAAAGCCTCATCCCCCTTTCCTTAGCCGTCATAAGTTCTTGCTTTTTTTAGAAAACAAAAGTGCCGCTACGCCCCTCCCAATGTATTTTTTTGAATATGAAGGGTCGTTCGGTGCGGTTAAGGTTGAGTCGAATTAGAATGCTTATCGCCACGTTTAGGTGGCGCTTAAGCAGTTTTTCTGTTTTTGTGGGCAATAAAAACCTGTTGTGTACAGTAGCTACTCATAGAGTTTCATACTAACATGTACTAGAAGAAAAT
This sequence comes from Haemaphysalis longicornis, assembly GCA_013339765.2. Lineage (NCBI taxonomy): Eukaryota > Metazoa > Arthropoda > Arachnida > Ixodida > Ixodidae > Haemaphysalis > Haemaphysalis longicornis. The sequence continues at coordinate 58,449,718 of CM023453.1, forward strand.
CTGTCGCTGCAGTCGCGGGCCGCCGTGGGCGGCGCCATTGCCGCTAGCGACGTTCCTCGCCTACTTGGCTTATCTAGCCATATGGCTTTTTTTTTGTCTCGAAGCCAAAATCACAAAACAGGGTAGCATTTTTTTTTCTTGTTCATCGTGCATGAAGCTTCTACATAATCCCTGACAAATTACTCTTTTTGGAGGTTCAATTTTATAATACCAAAACAAATTTGATGAACCTTTTACAGTAATATTGTTGCTTATTTCCAGCCAGAGCCAACTTTTTAGCCTGTTCGTGAACCATGCCAAGGACAAGTGGAACGTGCCTGCCCGTACATGATGGAACGCTCGCCGAAGCGCGGCTCCCCTAGACAGTGGTGCCAGAATTCCCCCTAGTATATATTCATATGAAGCTCTATAGCAGTACCAGACGAGACGGCACAGCGGCATGAAAAAGATTACGGTTCGGTGTGGAGGGATGAATGGCAGGAAATATCGACGGACTCAAGGCGAACAAACGGTAAAGACAAGCGTAAGGCGAAGATGAGGCCACGGAACTAAATAAACAGAGCATGGAAGCGCGTTTCTTTCTTCTTCTCTTTTCAACTTGTCCTCATGGTTTTTCTGAGTGCCGAATTACTACTTGACTTTGTGTTTTCATTAGTTCCTTTGCCTATTAAGTCTTGTTATCTAAAGTGTTGAGTATATTGTGGCTACTCAATAAAATTTGGCTATTACATCACAGTAGAGAAAGCGGCGTAAGAATCCTGCTCACTAGTGTACCATTGTGTCAATCTTTCCAATGTTTTAGAGTAGAAGCGGGAGAAAGAAGAAGAAAACCCCTCCACGACCCAGTGGTTCGACCGCAGGGAAACTTGCAATTTTTTTTCCATTCTGCGAGCACCATGCCGAAAGATAAATGCGCAGCTTTCCTCGTCTACCAGTGCTTCGTGAGTATGAGACGATATGCTTCTATCGTTTTGCAAATCATCCTCTTCTGTCTTCCACCCTCATGGGCCAGTTAGTTTTACCCGGCGGTTGAAACCGCCCCACGATTACAATGACAAGCGAAGCCGTGTGTAGCTGTGTGTGTTAGACGCAAGGTACTTTGTTCAAAATTATTACTGCGTGAGCAGCGGATGGCCATGTCGGCAAAATTTTTCGAGTACAAAAACTCAAGGTCAAGATTATTACTGCGTGAGCGCCATGCGGGCGAAATGTCCGCACCCCTTCCGCGTCACTGTGCAGCAGAGCATGCGACAGAAAAACCGCAGAAGGTAGAGTGACCTTCGTGGACGCTGGCGACGTTGTCCGGGGGACGTCAGTGGCTCGCAATGTGCGTTCGTGAAGGGCGGCAAAAACAGGCAGCAGAAGCAAGGCGGGCGCATCCAGTGATGTTCCGTACTGTGGAGAAAAATTCCCATTTCTCGGTTCAGAAATTCCCTATTTTTAGCAAATTTCCCCGCAAGTTTCTCACAAATTCCCTGCGAAATTCCCTGCGTTCTCTTTCTTCAGCTGATCTTTACGTGGATTTCTGTTCGGTTTTCAGCGTTAGCCAGCTACTCTACTTTACGCAGCCTTCCGGACGTAGACGCCGTCAGAGAATGAGAGTTTCAGCGTGAACTAAGTTCCACTTCACGGTTTTTCACGCATTTCACGCTTTTTTACCAAACAGCATGCTTCCTTTTCATGCTAAAGTTCTAAGTAAAAACTGCCCGTATCAAAAAAAAAAAAACAAGACGTTGCTGGGTAATCGAGCTAATTTTAGCTTAGCGCTGGTTCTGGCGCCATCTTTTGTTGACTGCGAGAACGCGAACTAAGGCACACCCGATTTGTGTGGTGCGCAGGGTACATGCGACCAGGCTTCAGCCCTTCAGCCGCCGCCGCTTCACGCTTTCATAGCTCTTCCTCATGGATTTTTCTTCCCTCTCTGCTCGCTCCTGTTTTATGAACTGTATTGGAAGTGGTCTCGGATATTTGTGGCTTGCGAGAACACGACGACGGATATTTGAACATAAAACCAAAGCGTTAAGGAAACTTCTTAAAAGAAAAAGTAATAAATGATGCGAAGTCCGGTTACTGACATTATTTTTCTTTTTAATCACGACTCCTAAAAGTCCCTGCATCTATTAAAAATTCCCTTTTTTCCTTTGGGCAAAATTACAGCCGAAAATTCCCTGAAAAAGGGAAAATTTCCCGTACGGAACATCACGGTGCGCATCGGAGTGAGCGTGGAATTCGCGAGTGAGAGGGACGAGATGTTCACGCCTTTTTTTAGATCCACCGACCGTTCTTCAAATAAGATTTTTTTAGGCTTCCTATGTTTTAGGCACTTGACGCTGACGTTGAAAATACAATTGCGGAGTTCAATACAACTGCGTGGATTCTGCACTGCCAATAATACGGGAAGCGGTGGGAATCAAAGGGCCATCGATATTGCACCTGTAGCGTTTTCAGAAAGTTTTCTTGTGTAACGGCACCGTTATAACGGTAACTACTAACACCGGCAGACCAAAAACTTGCCGATCACGGTTGGGTGACCCGAATCTGTGCTTTTCAACGTTAAGTGCGTTTATCCTCACTACTACCTTCAGCAATAATTTCACGGCTGTGCTTTTATAGGTTAGCACTTTGTATCAAGCTAAATCAGAAACTTGCGTGAAGTTGTAATAAATAATTTAATGCGCATTTCTACTAATCACCGAAACAGTACATGGGCCAGTGGATGGTTCTGTCCCAGTTTAAGATGTTTTAGTGCTTATTAACGGAGCCGATAGTGTTTAGCAATTTGTAACTTTTCGTGTCCGCAGTTAAAAATACCAAGAAATTGCCGAGCGCGCGCACGTGACTGTGGGCCTAGAAGCGACCGCTCGGCAGTTAATACAAGTAAGAAAATGCCGCGACCTGGGTGTATGTGCCTTGAGACGATCGCCCAGCGTCCCCAGCGCACATTTTCAAGCGAAGCATACCCGCTTAGGGAGATTGGGTTCGCCGTAATTGTAGCAACACTTTCTCGGACCGAGAAAGAAAGACTCGTCATAGCGTACGCCCCTCCAAAATGATGTCCAATGATTATCACTTCCAAAAAAAATGGAGGAGGAACCTATCACTCACAGCAACAATGATGGAGTAAATGTCGTTGCGGCAGCGAAGACGCAAATCCGCTGCAATTGTGGACTAAAACCTTCGTGATCTTAGTGAAGATTGCGTGCAGCTTCTCTACCTTCAAGTTTTACGCGTTAGTGTGAGCTGCCTTCATGTTTTGTTTCTGGTAGGTCAAGCTACGACAAGGTTTACAATCAAGAAATTAAAAAAAAAAACTGGTTGATTCCGCTGTCATAGGAATCGTCAAGACACGAAAGTGAAATGGGCAATGAAATCTGCAGCTGAGCATGATTTGCGGGTCGGCGGCTGTCTTGTGGGTGTGCTTGACGAGCGACACCCAGCTGGCGGGTCGCTTCGGCAAAGGTGTACTGGCGAAATTTCCGTGACAGAAATGACGTCAGTGAAATCTTGGTGTATTCCGGCTTAAAACACTTTCGTGTTAATATAAAAACTGAAAACGAACAACCCGAAGTATAACGTACTCTTTAGTACTAAAGGTTGCTTCCCCACAGGTGCACCCTTTACAGGCCGCTTGCTTCGTTGTACTGGCGTCACTTCCGTGACGGATATGACGTAAGTGAAAGCTTCGTGAATCCCGGAATAAAAAATTTCCGGGTTAAACATCGAGTCAACGGTACTCGCGCTGTGCATGTTCACGAACGCAGTCGCGTCAGCCTCTGTTGCGATTGCGTCACGCAGGGGTCACGGTTATAGTCTGGCACTAATCTGGCCCCCCTTGATCTCGCACTGTCCGGCCTTTTGCACAGGCAGAGCCACCCTGCATGATAAATGGTCATGCCCATTTGACGCACCTACGGATACTGCGAAGTAACGTTACTCGGAGCACTGGGCCAATACTCACTGGCTAGTGTTCTCCAGAAAGCAGCGTAGAGCGGGCTTAATTATCTCTTTCAGGCAACACAGCTGAAGGTACCCATAAAAGGTGTATGGTACCACAATGAACTTTATTTGTACAGTACAAACCTGTGTTGTAGACAAGTGTGCTGCCCTCTGTACTATCACCTTTTCCCTCTCTCTGCCAACCTATTCCCCCTCAAAAGGCTTCGTGTTTTTTCTTAATTAAATCAGACTGATTCATTTTGTTTTTCAGATATGGAACGTCCTCTTGGCGGCGTTCTATGCTACGGGATTCAACACCAAGATAAAAAGTAAGTCATTCGGCAAATTGTTTAGTGAGCTTTAGTTTCAGTTCAGCGTTGTCGTACCCGCTTATTCTGTCGTGTTGAGACCACAAGAATTGTATGTATGGAAGTTTGGACGTGATACGCTGCAGTGCAAAGTCTCGTCCGGCGGTGTTCATCGTTGCTTAAATGGACAACGAAGACAACACGCAATCCTTTTTTTACTGTAAAAACTAGCCTCTGCAACTTCCTCTGCTATATTCCTGAGGAACGTTTACACCAGAAAAGCTGACATGCGAAAAACTCAAATTTCGCGTTCCTCAGCACTGCCGTAGTAGGAGACAAAACTATGAAACAAACTAATTCTTATGATGCGTGTACAAGCATTACCTGGCGCTTATGTTGCTAAAGTGATGTCAGTCAGTTTATGTTGGGGCAGAATGTTGCTGAGTTGGAGTGCTGCTGTGTTGTGTTTCCAGGTGTAATATTGCCGCTGATGAGGTCGCGAGAACGCAGTGCGCTAGCCGGCCATGTTGCGATATCTAAGCTGAGTTTTATCCTCGGGAGGAGTTCTCTAACGTATTGGTTAATCTACGCTTCCCTGAGTCTTTTTTCTCGCTGACACCGCCGTCTAATGAGTCGCCAGGGAGGCAGCGGCCAACCACGCACGCAGTGATATGCATGGATAGCTCAGATTCAGACTACGCGTCTTAGGCCATCTTGCGCCACCTAGTGAATTGTCCGGGAGGCCGATGGGTGTTTTTTTTTTTTTTTAATTACTGGGCAACGCGTTCTTAATTCGTTGCAAGGTCGACGCACCCATGGGAGGCACGGGAAACTGGCTTAAAAGAGTGCATTGCCGTTTTCCTGCCTGGGAGCAAGAGTTCGCGTAGTATATGCCATAATCTGTATACGCCTCGAGCGCTGCCTGTAGGGCTAATGTGGGGCGCCACTGAAATCCCCCTAGCGGCCCGTTTTGAAAGCGGCCGCTGGATCCTCCGGCCCGCTGTCGCCGCTGCTTTTGGGGCACGTTCACGACTGAAACATACCCCTTGTATGCGTTCGAAATAATATTAATCTGCGGACGTCACTCTGTTCGCCAATACGGTGTATATACGAGGGTGTGAACGTTTGTGATGCGATCTTAGTGTGGTACACTCGGTCTGTTGTAGCGCACGTGTGTTTCGCAGACCAGTATCCCGACGCCGGCATATACATGGAGCTGATTGTCATTCCACTGCTCTGAAATTTCCTAACAGAGTCTCCTTCAGCAGCGCTTCCTCAGATGGTCCTGCTACGGCTATACACTACGATGCAAATCGGTTTTCTGTGCCTACATCATCTTGCGGAGCACTCATACCTAACAGCACGCCAGTTATGCTTGCCAATATCATACCTCAGATATTGATCGCTACCCTGGACAAGCCGATCTGGCATACATTTCACGGGCATTCTATAAAAGAAGCACGATGGATAATGCAAAATTATACTCGGGAATCAGCACACGACAAAAAAAATGAATGCTGGGTCGTCTATGTCGCGAGGTGGGCGCTCGCAAACATTATATATCCTCCGCGAGCAGCGCGGATACGGACTTGCTGAGTAATCAGCGTCCGAGACTAAACACGTACTTCTTCGAAACATCATCATATGACCCAACGAGCCTGTAGAAATTAGAGCAAACTGAAATCAGAGGACCTTATCAGATACCACACTCTTCCAATGACACCTTTTATCACTTGTGAACTGCCTACCCTGTGTACTTCAAAAAATGCGTCCGCCAAGTAATCAGGTGTTCGTTGAAGTCGAAAAACAAAAGGAAAGTGAACGCGCAGCTTGTGGTTGCGATTACTAAGAAGTTCATTCTTTGATTTCGCTCCCCATTTGTAAACAAAGATAGTTAAGGTCCCCCGTGGTCGTCCGAGGCTCCTCGTCGTCCGCATCATCAGCTGCGTCGTCCACAACTACCTCAACGATGTAGGCGTCGGACAGCATTCCGGTGACAGGGACATCGGCCTCGCAACAGCGCCTACTCCACATCACTTTGCCGTTCACGACAGCGTTCGGCGCGTATTGGGCCTTAGAGGGATCCTGTAACACTTTCGATAAACGCCTTCACTCTTTCCTTCGCGTCTGGAAACACTGCGAAAGCTACAGTAATCGCCAGCACGGACCGGCACTGTGTGATTTGCTCGCCGCACCAGATACGCCTTGCCGTTTCTGCTTTGTTTTTGTGACTTCCTTTTTAAAGTTGCTATCGAAAAGCGTTCATTGCTGCAACTGAAGGAAAACCGGCCTCAGTGACGTAATTCGGGCTGTGGAAGAACGTCAAGACCGGGAAAGAGAGAAAAATCTTTTGAGCAAGTTTCCACGATATCTGATGGGCATAGAAGCAGTAATTTTTGGCTGAGGTACTTTGCAACCCCCCAATCTAAGTACTGGGTGTGCTGGGTGACTACGTTCTGCAAGCATTTAAGATTTCTAAAGAAGTTGAAAAGAAGTGTTGCGCGGTCCCTTTAAGCGTTCGAACGGAGACCCTATCAGCTGCTTATAGCGGACTTTGCCTTGGTTCCTCTCTGTCAAAATTTTGAGATATCTGTGTCCCCCCCCCCCCCCTTCAAAAAAAAAAACGTTTTGAGGTTAAACGGGGGGAAATACATAGCGCCTATGGAGGAGTAAAATGCCAAGGAAAGAAAGTTTTAGGCTTAGCCGATATTTTGAGATATTCAAGTTTGCGGCATTATACGTTTCCGGTCCCAGCCTTGCAACGCACACTGATTTAAAGATAGTAGTGCATAGGTAACAATAAACGTGCAAAGTTATGAGGGTGTTGCGGAGGACGTATTACGTAGACCGACAGAGAGAGAAAAAAACGTACACTTTGAAGTGATGCACGTCATCACGTCAAAGGTTAATTTAAGGGCGAAGCCCCTTAGCGGCTCGGGCTGTTGGCGTCTCCTGTCGTCGTCGTAATCATGTTCGTCTTCATGTAGTCACCGTTACTCTAAAACAACCGGGAAACACGTTTACGCCTCGCGCCATAGCGTAACGCGTACTAATAAAACACCGGGACACTCGTTTATTACGCCTCGCGCTGGAGCGCTTCTTAACGCGTACTTAAAAAAAAATTGGCTGGCGATTACGACACTCCCTTATGCGATACTTGGGCGCAGCAGCAGTGCAGTGAGGCAGCACTCCCTCGTGGGTTCTCTCCACAATAGCGATGATGAGCCTCTGCGTCGGCGGCGATGAATTGTGTCTCAGGAAGCTCAGGAAAAGACCGCGAACGGCGTCTTAAGCGAACGCACATCATAGTCACGGGCCCGCCCTCCTCACGTTCTCGCCAAGTGCCGCGCCGTCGAGCACCTCGTGCGGGCACAGCATACTGCCGCCTCCCCTCCTCCACCGCACACTTTCGGAGAGCGCTGGCTGGGGGTGGTGGAGGTAAAAACATTTATTATGTTTGTTAATGAACATGAGCTCGCGCGGCTACGGCGAATCGCCCTCCCCTCCCAATTTTGTGACACTCTCCTCCTTTGCTTTCTTTCATCGTTCTCTTTTTCTTTCACTCGTCGGTGTTGCCATCGTACGCTCGGTCACGACGACGGTGACGCGGCTCAGCCTAGAGACGGCCGCCAAAGGGTTGCGCCCTGAAACATGTACCCGGGACACTCGTTTACGCCTCGCACTACAGAGCTTCGTGCTTCGAAGACAAGAGACTTTTACAGCAAGGCTGTATACCTGTACCCACACAGGAAACAAGTGCAGTAACCAACGGAGGACGAGGAGTGGACAGAACAAGCCCTAACTTTCAACAATTGGTTTATTACAGAACGAGCGCATACAAACACGTCTGGCTAGCATGAAGAGAGGAGGAAGGAAAGGAAAACATCAAAACGATGGGGGAAAGAAGACAAACAGTGACGTGCCGCCTACGACAAGAAATACAGCTCAAGTTTCGATAAGGCCATAGCTGGCCTGCTGACGCATTGATCACCTGACCTTGCAATATCTGCCGCTTCCACAATTTCTCTTGTCAGGCCCGAACACGTCCAAACCTTTTTTCCCTTCTGTATACCTGTACCCCCCAACGGTTTTATCTCCGTTGGCAAAAACGCCAAGGCGCCAAGAGTACACTTATACACTGCATGCCTTCGCCCCTCCCCAGATTTCACATTAGTTGAGATGGTCGGGGACTTTTTTTTCTTGTGCGTCTGTCTCCGTTGTAACGCCCTAAACGATGTTATTACAACTACAAAGCACGAAGCTTCACTAAACTGCAAAGGTTGCTATTGCGGTTGGTATGTACTTTAACAGTCGCTTTCATTACTATTTCCCGCTGGCTTTAGCTAAACCACAATGTCTTTTGCTTCCTGTCGACTGAAACAGGTACCGGAATGGTATACGATGTGATCTACAGCCTCCTGTATCTCCTGAACGCCATCAGCGACGTCATAATGCTCCGTGTCTTGCATACAAGGGTACGTGATTCACCAATGTTTCCTTACCCGGGTTTGAAATTTTATTTTGTTATTAGTTGTAGTTACTGCAGTTATATAAGACACGCTATGAAGGGTGCGTTGATGTTGCACAAGTTCGTAATAGGTTTATTCAGAATTCTCCTTTATTGCTACATCCTGAAGAATAATATCCCAGGTTCAACCTTTTTATTTATTTATTAATTTTTATTTATTCATTTATTTATTTATTTATTTATTTATTTATTTATTATTTATGATTTATTTATTTATTTATTTATTTATTTATTTATTTATTTATTTATTATAATACCTCACGTGACTCCACTAGAGGGGTGTAACATGAGGGGGGCACACAGTTCAACAGATGAGATTTGTTCTATGGCTTCTTTGAAATGGGCGATGCAAGAGTGCTGCACGAGTGGTGCAACCCGCTATGAGGAGTGGTGCAAGCTGCTGTCAGGAGTGGTGCAACCGGCTATCACGAGCGAAAGCAAAAACTGTCCACACAGTGCTTCGAGGAAGCTTGCCTTTGCTTGAGATTTCGTAGCCTGTCATCTAACTACATACACTGCATGATTCGCTTCATCCTTTCGTTTGCGCTGAAGAGCGCGCATACGCAGCCCAGCCAGCGCGCCATCGATGGCGAGACTGAGGTTCCAAGCGCCTGTGAAGCAGCCGTTGAATCGTCGCCCATACACGTGGTTCGCTTGCACTCAAACGTACGCACAGATGGCCCAGCAGGTACATGCGCGATCAAGCGCAGGCGAAGCAGCCGTTTCACCCCCATTTAGGCACGTGGTATCGCAGCAGCGAGGCTTCGAGTGATCGCAGCGGTAAGAATAAAAGGCGCAACTTGCGCGCCAGCTGCTGCAGGTCAGTTGCGACGCGATGAACGACCTTGTAAGCAGTAGGGCAGTAGAGCTTTCGCTCTAAAACGGTAGATGAGATCAGTTATTATTTTAACGCTCAGAAGGGAAAAAATTCAGTACTGCTTGCCCTAACACCCAAATCATGCCACCACCAGGGAACTCACGGTGAGTTTTCTGACCAAACATTTTGTGGGGCCGCGGAACACAGACAGAAGCCTAGCTGTGCGGCCGAAAGCCCCTGCTGAAGAGAGCAAACGTAGGAGGCCAGCTTCTCCCTCGGCTCTCCTTCATTCTCCGTCGCCCTCCGCCAAACTTGTTTCTCTGCGAGCCGACTCTCTTGCCTCCGCGCCGACGACATCGGTAAAATGGCAAGAGCTATGATGCGCCGAGAGGGTGTTAACGCGCCACAAGTCAAATCCGATAAGTGCAACAGATCGGCCTACCTAGACGAGACTGGCCATAAGAAGCTCCGGGAGGCCTTATCTGCGAGCGACTTCCTGCGCACCCCCGCATGTCGGACCCTACATCCACCGCAAAACTTGAAGCGCTGGAAGCGGAGACCACTACCCTTCCAGATATTATAACGCACCTGCAAGAGCAATTATTAAAGGTGACGGCACAGCTCGGCCTCAGCGCGACGTCCAGTACAGGGGGGGACGACACGATGCACAAGGAAATAAAGTGCATGCAGACACGAGCCAGAGTTGGTGAAGGCACCAGAACTCACATCGGGCATCGCCCATTCCAAGACCGCAACGAGGAATAGCAGCGACAACGCGGCACTGGTCAGTTCATAACAGGCTCTGCCGACTGTAAGGAGACCGGCTGAACTGAAACAAAACCCCATGGACACGCCTCAGACAGGCCGGTTGGTTGTGCAAGGCACAGCGAGTTCTGTTACGGGCTACGACAGACGAAAACGAGGCAAGGCCAGACCAGGGAAGGCTCGGGAGGGCCACACAGCCACGGAAGAACACCGGGACGAAGAGGTACTCCCACAAGGCTTTCGACGCCCCAACGCATGTTCCCAGGCAGACCTTGTGCAGCGGTGCAGGGTATACCACTCTTAAAGAAAAGGGTAGTGTGCGGGTTGCAGCTACGCAGAGTGAAGATGCACCTGCTCCCAACACTCAGCGCAAGCGGCCGGGCACTCACCGGACCAACCAAGCGGAGCACCATGGCAGTCAGCCTACTAGGCAAGACAGAGAGCCAGGCAGGAAAAGAAGGCAACTGGGTACCCTGCCCTGAATGCTGCCGGGGGGGGGGGTCATAGTAGGAGACGCCAACATTGGGAAGTTTGGGGCGGATTCTCAGAAGGCCATCGATGCACCAGCGGCAGTAGGTCTGCTGTATGGCAAGACAGCGACAACAGCAACAGCCATGAGGTATGTGGACACCTAGGAGCGCAGAGCCAAGCCTATTCGCCGGAAGTGCACTCTCCAGGTGGGTCTGGCAGACGTCCTTCGTCGAGCACCGGACGAGATTTCACACTGCCTGGAATCGAATCGGGAGGATTGCCGGGGTGATCTCATTGTGTGCTCAATACCTTAGATAACGACTATGGGTGGAGAAACACGAGCTGCCAGCCTGATGGCCAATGCAAGAATGAAGAAGTGGTGCAACCGTACGTGGCACAGGTTTCTCGACTTTAGCAAGGGTTGGGAGACAGGAATGATGTAAAAGGGATGACCTGCTTACAAGACAGAGGGTGCCTCCTTTGTTGCTGCGAAGATTGTTCGGGAGGCAAAACCTTTTTTAGGCTAACGCTTCCCGAACGATCATCAGCAGGAGCCAGCCGAGCAAAAGCCCAAGACAGCGCCGGTCCAACTGGAACCGAGCGGCGTGTATACGGCACCGACGGAGAGAGGCAGCAACATGCCGCTACCGCCACCGCCGCAGACACAGTGGCCAACACCCGGTACGCTGCCTCTGCAACTTCCTCAAGTAGCACTCCCTCCACAAGTGCTGCTCCCATGTAGACCTGCAACCACGGGACTGCCGCCGCAGTTTCTGCATACGCCACAGCCGGCCACAACTGCATACCAACATGGGGGCAATCTCCGGCACCTCTCTGGAACGCACACTCAGCAGTGTTGTGGAGGAGCTGGGGTTCCACCACCGTATGCGGGCTGCCCACTTGGGTACCCCAATAGCACAAGCCACCGGCCACCGACGTAGTGGTAAGCACTGCACAAGCGCACACTATAGGCTTGCAGCTCCACCGGGGGGTTTGCACCATCAGGAACCCCTCGGAAACATCCTGGCCGCCGAATGGCAAAACAGCCTATGGCAGAAGGGCCATGCAGCTGAACCAACAGGCAGGCAATGACCCCATGGACACCGAAAACCGACATCTCCGCGCCCGCTGCGGAGGTAAACATGTGCAAAATGTTGGCCTCCTCAACCTGCATGGAGCTCCTAAATGCGGAAAGCGGGACGGCCTATGCAGGTTGCTGGAGGACGAAAATATAATCGTGCACGCTGTCACCGAGACACACCTCATTGGCGACGAAGAGCCACCGATCCACCCTCCTTGGCACTGGTCAGGGCAGAACTGCGTGTTAAATGATCACATCGGGTATCTGTGGAGGGCTGGTACCTCATGGACCAGGTTAGAGTGCCCGTGCAGCGAGCATATGTGGATGACTGGTGACATCCTGAGCATCCCGGTCCTTCTTGGGGTAGCTTACCTTGCAGTCGACCGTGGCCACAACAATCGGGAATGCGCAAATATTGCGGTGCATCAGAGAGGACGTCGCCCGCTGGGCAACAGATAAAGTGCTGCTGCTGGGCGATTTCAAAGGTCACATCCAGCCCCTGTACGGCTTCCAAGATCCCGACGGGGACCTCATGCTTCAGACAGCTCACGAGCTGTCACTCGAGGTGCTCAATCGCCGACCGGACTGCGAGGGTGAATTCACGTGGTGTGCCAGGAGCAGCAGCAGCAGCTGCATCGACTACACGCTAGTGCAATACAGGCTGGTGCGACACGTCCAGCGCGTCCACACCGAGGACGCGGGACAGTGCAGTGCCAGTACCGACCACAACCGCATATATGTCACCTTCACCACCTCTGCTTGGAGTGATCGGCGCAAGGAACACCGTGAGTCATCCCGACAATTTTTCCCACCTCAGAGTACGAGACTCAAGCGCAGAAATTCGAGTTTCGTATACAAGCTGCACCACTGAAGAACTACGAGCCGTACGAGGGGGAACTACGCCGCATCACGCACGCGTTTGAGACTCATCCCAACGAACGAGCGGGGTTGCGGCGCAAAGGCTGGTGGGACGGGTAAGGTGAGGGCGGCTCTGAACGCGCGTAGGGCAGCCAGTCGCCAGCACCGGGCCGCTGTGACTGCAGTACTCCCCACAAACTAGGGCCAAAAGCTGTGGGAACAATACTTGGCCTGCAAGAGGACCATGCAGCAGATCGTACAACGCAAAATCACGACGCACGACCCCGCCCAGCTGCCATCCATAACAACTGCTGGGCGCCAAAGAGCCATAAGTTCTGGGCGTATGTGTGAACACTCGATCAGAAACCCGCCCCACCAGAGCACCGGGATTAAACAGGCAAGCCCCTCAGAGACATCATGGAACACCTCACCCGACATATGGTGCAGCTGTACGACCCCTTCTTGCCCAATGCAACTGAAGACCGATGTGAAGAGTCCGTTTGACACTGCAGTATCGCGGATGCATACGAGTGCGACTGGCAAGTGTCTCGACGTGCGCGGGACCGCGCACTTCCTGGAATGAGCTCGCGCACGGCCCAGGGCCTGAACGCAATACCTGTGGGCTTGGTGAAAAAGCTATAGGATGTGACCCGCGACACACTGGCTCTTATTTTCACCGCAATCATTGCCGGGGAGCCAGTTCCAGCTGACTGGCAGTGCCGCCGCTTACACCTCGTCCTCAAGAAAGGTGGAAATTCTAACAGAACGGGATTACCGACCCATCACGGTGACCAGTGTAATGTACCGCCTCTTCACACTTGTGGTGAAAAGCTGGATGAGCTTCTGGACGTAGTGCTTCGGGGCCCTGACGGAGCTACATAATGGCTTCCTATCCAATCACCGCCTGGAAGACAATCTGTTCACCCTGATCCAGACAATTGAACTGGCACGGGAGAAGGCACGGAGTCTCTTCGCGTGCTTCCTTGACGTCGCGAAAGTGTACGATAGCGTCCCTTACGAGCCAATGCTCAACAGAATGTCGGCCCTAAGTATGCCACAGCCACTCGTGGACATCCTACGCCGACTGTATGAGAACATTGCCGTTGTGGCCTGCCTAGGTGACTCGCAATCACAGTCGGTACTTGTGCGTAGGAATCTAAAACAGGGCGGCCTGCTCTCTGCCCTTCTCTACATGCTGTATATGTCGGGGCTGGAGCGAAGTCGGATCGCCCCGGGACTGTTCTTCCCGTTCCAGTTCCTGTACGAGGGACTACCTCATACCTGGGGGGTGCCACCTGGGATACCCTTTACGAATGATCTGGTGCTTGTGGCGGAAACCATCCCTGACATACAGAGGCTCGTCACCCTGAGTGCCACACTTCTCTCCCTGCTGGGTCCCTCCTTCAACCCCAAGTAATCCGCGGTGCTTCAGTTCTCCCGCAGGCCAGCAGTGAACACCGTGCTCTTGCCGAACAATGACAACATCCCCTGGGCTACCGAGTACCGATACCTTTGGTTGATCCTCTCCTCCACGTCGGATCTCCTGGGGGCTCAAGAAACATGTTAGGCAAGCTTGCCGAAAGGCCAGTGGTGTGCTACGCCGATTGTCAATGTGGGGTTGCAACAGGTGCATCCTCGCTCGTGAGCTGTGGCAGGCGGACCACGTCCCAGCACGGACTTTCACCAACGCAGTGTAGTGCGCTTCATCCAGAACCCGAGCGTGGCTTGAGCTGGGCCAGCGCGAGTTGGGTGGCATGGCTCTCGGCTGCCACGGACGCGTGGCCGTTGAGGCCATACAAGGTGACCTGGGATGGTCGTCCTTCGAGGCTCCAGAGGCAGGCAGCAAGCTGGCCTCCGAGGCTCGACTTCAACACATGGACGACCAGCGGTGAGCTCGACGTGTCTTCAGGTAGATTGGCGTTAAGGGCACCCAGACTGTGTGAACCTCCCGAGTGTACACGCTGAGTCGCAAGTTCGGCTTTCTCGCAGAGCCGCTACAGGCGTCAGGCGCCCAGAAGCTGTGCCACGTGGCGCGGAAACGTGGGCGAGAGGTACAAGCAGGCCAGTGATGCTCGGCCATGCTTGCGAAGTTTACTCTGGAGATATATCGCTCCTACAAGTCCATTCCAGGAGCCGAAACGCTTTACGACAACGTCACAGAGAGTGCACTTCTGAAGCCAGCGCAGGGCAATCCGCACCCTCCTCTACCGGCAGCGCCTTCGACTCATGACTGACTTACTAAAAAACTTAATTGAGGAAAATGAGAAAATGAGAATGGGGTAAAAGTTGAGGGGAGTGGAATTCATAGGTCGAACCCAGGTTCCAGGGCCCCAGTGGCGAGTGCGCCTCTCTCTTTGCTCTCTCCAACAGGTTGAGTTGGTCCTGTAGAGATGTTCTTGCCAGGGCTGCTTCCCATGTGTCCAGTGTGATGGGCTGCGTTGAGGTGCTGCTGGTGCCTGTTCCCCATATGAATGGGCAGGACCATGTGGCGTAGAACAGCGTGGCTGTCTCGTCGCATTTTTTGCAGTATTCGTTAAGGTCTAGATGTTGGTGTCGCAGCATCTTGGACCATCTGGATTTGTGTGCGAAGGTGTTCGTCTGCATTTTTCGCAGTATTGACACTTCCGAGGCCGTGAGGTCTTTATGTGGATGTGGGAATTGAACCTTCAGCTGCCGGGCTATGCGTAGGATTTCATTATAGGTTGAGACTGTGTAAGGACGCGTGGTGTGTGGTATGGGTGGCATGTGAGTGCGCACGCAGCCGCACTGGCCACCTGATTCCCTTCCAGTCCTTCATGTCCCGAAGTTTATCTGATATTGTAGAACCTTCCCATTTCTTGTGGGAGTATGGATCTGAGATGGTGCCAAGTGCCATCTACCGAGCCTGTGGGGAAGCCCAAGACAGGGCGGAGCACGTGATTGCCAAGTGTGCTGTGTTGTAGCCAACCCTCCTAGAGGGCACCACAATTCCCCAAGCATTGGGCTTCGATATCCACGACAGCGCCACCACATCCACGTTGGTGACGATGTCCAAGGAGAGGCTGCGCCAGTGGTGGCGGCGGACACGGCAACCGGGCCTCAGAGACGATAGAAACGAGAGTGCCGCACACGGGGACACTGATTCATAGGCCACTCCGTGATCCGTGCAGAGAGAGCCTGTCCTATGTCGTTCCTATCCTTCTTTCTTATCTCCTCCCCCAGTAGTTAGTTTGAAGCGATGGCTACGGTGCAAAACTTGCGCCCACCGTATACAAAGGAGGTAGCCACATCATCATCATCATCAGCAGCAGCAGCAGCCACAGGAGGACTAATCAAACGGGTGGGAATTTAGAATAAGGAGTAGGGGGAATGAAAATGTGCTTGCGCGGGTGAAAGGTGTGAAGGAGGGAACAAAATATCGAATCGATTGCAAGAGGTGGGGTAACAGGTAGGAATCAAACCTATAGGAGGTATTCATTGAAAACTGTAGCTGTCAATTGCTTCGTTTGGCAACACTGGAAGCGGCCACGGACATGACCGGTGCGCCACGGACATGGCGCGGTTTCTGCCACTGCGCCCACACGCCGAACAAAGAAAAAACACCGGCGTGCGTTGTCTGCTTCGTTTCAACCCGATTCTGAACGGTGGTGTCAACAGAGATGTTACTACTGCACTCACATTGGACTCAACGCAATACTTTGCGTTCGATGGGGTAGAGTTTGGAACGTCCCACACAAATCACGTGCTTAGCACAGACAAGTACCGCCATCCTGCGGAGCCCGACGTAACCAGTAACGGCGCACTCACATGGTTGCCTGCATGCGTGCCTCGCCAGGGAATACAACCTATAAGGTTTGTTATAGGTAGGACAAATAGTTTGAGTAAAACTGTCAAGTAGGTTGGTAAAAACCGACGTCCTGACATGAAGGGAGAGCCTCTAATCATCATCGTCGTTGGCCGCCCCCGCCGGCGCGCTAGTTCCATGTAGTCACGGAGTGGGAGTGCCCTGGACAAACCACCAAGTATAAGTTTTGAGAGCCATATTACAGCGTGCGACGGTATTTCAACTGCACTAGAGTATTTTAATGAGGAGATTCCTGTCACCATGGCACTTTTCATTCGCCACCTCATTATGTCCAATCTTGATGTTGATAATAATGATCGCAATAATATAATCATCGTTGTTTTCGTCTTAAATCATCATGATCACCCATACACATATACCGCTTAACGTCGCATTCTTGGTTCCAGCATGCCGGCGACCCGAAAAGAGCCCTGCGACTGTTCCTGATTTGGAATGTCGCTTCCATGTCCGTGGCCTGCGGGACGGGCTTCTTCAACGCCAGATTTATGAGCACACACGTAAGAGGAACTTGTAGCAATGGCGTAACTCCGTTAGTTACGTTTCGTTTAATCTTGACAAAATGAAAACTCGACGGCGCGAGGCGTGAATTGTCTACCGCAGGCGCTAACCTCTGTTTAAAAAACAAAATTATTGATGCAATCCCGTTTAGAAACATTATGCTGTGATTGAACGCGGTTAAGCCAAGTTGTCGAGTGACAGTTTTGTTTCGCGCCCAAAGGGCGCAGTCAACGCGGATACATTTTCACCACAAGACAAAACACACGCTACTTGGCGCAGTTGCCGCTCTTGGCCATTTCTCATGGCACGTGCCCTACCTCTTTCCCCCTCTCCCCCCCCTCCGCAACCCCTACCCCTTGGAACGAAACAGCGATCAGACGCTTTCGCTGCAGAAGCGCACGAGGCTCTTGACTTGACCTTGGCTGAGCTGGTCCGATTGACGCTACGAGCCGTTTCCTGGTTTGGTACCTGGAGTAATATAGCTTTCGGTCTAAAACAGGAATTGATGGTGTAAATGGCCTTGGTTTCCCTTTGCGCGTCTGCAACATGTCTAAAAATTTGAAGCGTTCACTCCGTTGATAGATACATCAGCTTGCACAGACACGGCCACTGGATGTTCCCCCTTTGGTGCGGCCTGCTGATTCGACTCGCGAACAAAAGAGTGAATGTGAAAGGTAAAGTTATACTGACAGGCCACGATTGGAGCTGGGGTTGCTGTTTATCTGCGAAGGAAGCGCCTTGCACCGGGAATACGCATGAATGCACGTGAAAAATTTTAAGCAGTCCCAGCCAACGTGAAAACTGTCGAGTGCGGAGTTGTGATTCGCCAGACGGGCTGTGGCGGCCTCTCTTGACTAGATTCAGTATCAGCCTGGCGTTGACACCGAAAGTAGTCAACAGAGGGCGCCACAGCGCTGAAACCTTAACTACGCCGTTTTTTTATATCGCGTGAGGGATAGTGAGGAAAATGGTAGAGTGATATGGCACCAGATCATTTTTCCTAACACTCGCGCGGTATCTAACGGGTAGCGAAAACACCATCTCACCGCGCTAGCAAGTCGCGCCGAGTAAGAGCGACAATTCAGCTTAGCGAGCGACCTTGAGCTGTTTTGCCAATCAAAACGGCGCCGATACGATACCACGCGTTGAAGTTGCCCCGCGGCTACTCCCGGAGGGTGTAAAATCTAAAGCTGCCTGTTTTTCGTTAAAGGAAGAAAACCTTGGCACTTCTCTAAAATAAATCTAAACGTAAGTGAAGCTTCTTCCGCTTTACTTTGTCTGTCAAAAAGCAATGAAATCACCAGATGGCTGAGAATTCCCTCGCTCACAAAACCTGGCGCCTTTTCAGCCAGAATAATTTATAACTTTCTGTCGCTTTCTCTTTCACTGGGTGCATGTGCAGATGAAGTATGACAAAGAGATGGATGCCGGCAAGAGCGAAGAGCAATTTCGGGTAAGTGGAAACATTTTCACAGCCCGCATCTGCTTTTCAATGCTCGAAGTGTTTTATGTCGTCTCAATCGGGCGAAAATCTCGAATAGTTAAATGCAATCTCCGACTGCCACGCACTGAAGGGGTGTAGCCAATCATTACTAATGTGAAAGCATTAAATAGCCCATTTAGCAGAAAAGCCAGCGCCGTGCGTCTGTAGTAGTGAAACTGCTCGTAATGTGGTCAACATCGCAATTGGAGAAAAGTGAGAGAATTGAGTAAAAAGAATTAAGTAACTTCGGAATTTGGTGAGGAATGTACCCGATAGTCCAAAGCGCGCGTAAGGCCTCTTACAAAATTTGCAGCTAGTGCCTGCGTTGGGGACAACTAATTAGAGAACATCGACAAGCGGTCACTGTACGGGCGTATTGCTGCGGAGAACGTCTGCTGATCCGGCTGTGAAGCGAGTATTATAAGCCCAGTTACGCTGGTCGCTCTGGCGGATGTATAGCCATATGGGTTTAATCGGGTTGGCTACGCTAAAAGAGCGTTTACTCGCGGTTTGAAAACGATTGATACCTTATTCTATCCACATGTACAGTATCCGTGGATGGATGCGCATAAATGAATTGGATCTCATCTTAGCAGACCTACTTTAAGATAAATTGCGTATAGTGCTCCGATACTCAAGAGTTCCTTTTAACTTTCTTAAACTGCATGCACTTGAGACGCCTATGATCGCTGTTGAAAAAGAGGCTTCGTCGGGGTTGTTGTACTGGGTATCCGGGAGATCGGATTATCTTCTCTGAAGATCTTCATTGTGGATCAGCCACCAATAAACACGCGCTTTTCATGCTATGCAGACTCGTATATAAACTGAGAAATAAAGGATCGTTCCGGGTGAACACTTTTGAGGGGATTCCGTGGATAGACCGCTTGCATACCTTGACCCCCTCACAGTTGAATCTCTCCCGATTTCTTCTTTTCTAGACGGAGGTGTTCCGTGCGATCATTATTCTAAGTATCGCGGTCTTTCTAGCAAAGGTAAGGATGCTGTCTTACCTGCTGCATTAATTACCTTG